>PVJD01017708.1:0-16706 GCA_004026545.1 Mormoops blainvillei | reverse complement strand
CCAAGGGCGGGGGCGGTAATAGGAGAGCTCACGGGCAGAGGGAGAGGGCCGAGGGTATGAGGGACAGGGGCACAGAGGGGCAGGTGAGCTTTGGGAACAGTGCAGGGAGGGCTCGGAGATGGGCGAATGGGGGTTCAGGAGAGAAGGGAGACCCAGGGAAATGCAGAGGAAGAGAGGCAGAGACAGAGAGAGACAGAGACAGAGAGAGACAGAGAGTGAAAGGGTTAAATTGCCCACTGTTATCCACTCCACTCCCAGGCCAGCTCCGCCCCCTGGAGCCACCCCTGCCTTCAGCAATGGCCCTCCAGGCCATGGGCCAGGACCCCCAGCTCCCTGGCCCCGAGATTGGCACCTTCTGCCTGGAGCAGCTAGTCCCACACAACCTCCTCTCCCCACCTCCTGGGAAAACTTTGGCCCTGGTTTCTGACCTCGGGGAAATTGACAGGGGCCAGACTAAACCAGCCAATCCCTAAACACCTGTTTACCTACACCCCATTGGCACTGACCCAAATAGAGGGTGGGGGAGGGGAGCTACAGTGTTGTCAGTGTAGGCCTAGAACTAGCCCAGGGTCACATGGTGTGGACACTGGATCCTCAGGACTCAGCAACCGCCAGTGGGGTGGGGGCAAGAGGAGGGGTAGACAAAGATGACTCTGGGCCCCCAAGTTTACTGCCTTCCCTCCCCTTCCAAGACCAGGGTGTGGCAGGTCAAAGCTTGAACTTGATTGTTTAGTTGCCAGATAAGCCTTGTTCCAAACATCTCCCCAGCTCCTCTCTCCAAGCTGGGCCCAGTTTGTCACGCAGTGTCTCCGCTCGGAAGGAGGACACTCAGGGACAAAGCTCTGGCCTCCAGGCTGCACAGCCTGAGAGGAGTTCAGGTCCTGCCTCCAGACAGTTGGGGGGACCTGAGCGGAGCCGCGCCCGCTGTGAACGGGAACTCTCCCACAGGACTCAGCGGGGGAAAGGCCCGGTGGGGAGAGAGCCCCTGGAGGCGAGGGCTAAGCCTGAGCGGCGGTTCGGACAGGGGAGGCAGAGCTGGGAGGCCCTGAATGAGTTTACCCTGCCCTTGCTCTGACTACCAACTGGGCCAGCCCCCCTGGGGTCAGTCTTCCATCTGGGATGTTGAAGGAGGTCTTGAGAGGGAAACAGAGGAAGGTTACACAGGAAGGAGGGAGGAAGGATCAGGGGCCCCTAAAAGGATGGAGCGAAGGGAAAGAGCTGGCAGCTAGTACTTGTGCTGCTGTGTGCCAATGCACCATATAAAATAGACCTACTCTGCGGACTGGCTATCTGTACAGTGTGCCTACTGTGTGCTGGGCATGCCACATCAAGCATGCCTACTGTGTGCCGGATACCTCAGAGGGCATGCCTTCTCTGCGCCAGGCACTTTCCATGAAGTGTGCCCACTGTGTGTGTGCTAGGTACCTCAAAGAGCACTGTACTCTGTGCCAGAAACTTTACATAAAGTGTGCCTACTGTGCGCCAGGTGCGCTGTATAAAGCACATCTGTGTGCCAGGTACTCTCCAGAGTGTGCTTACTGTGTACTGGGTAATTCGGAAAGCATGCCTACTCTGTGTCAGCTGCACTACATAAAGTGTAACTACTGTGTGCCAGGTGTGCTATATAACGGGCATCTGCTGTGGGTCACGCACTCTGACAAACGCTGTCTGCTGTGTGCTAGGTGTTATGCAGAAAGCATGTCTACCTGATGGTGGTCACTCTCCATAGGCAAGCTTACTAGGTGCCAGGGGCTCTATGTAAAGCACACCTACTGCATGCAGGGTACTCCGTGTAAAGCATGCCTACTGTGTGTCAGGTGCTCTAAATCAAACACACCTATTTTATGTCAGGTCCCCTACATAAAGTAAACCTACTCTGCATGAAATACTTACATAAAGTATGCCTACTGTGTGCCAGACATTCTACATATAGTATGCCTACTATGTGCTGGGTACTCCATATAAAATGCTCCTTGTGTGCATCAGGTACACCATATAAAGGAAACCTACTATGTGCCAGGTGTTCTGCCTACAAGGTGACCCATCCTCCTGCCCTCGGCTCTCTGGGTCAGCGCCCTGGGGAATCACTCGGGGAGCCCCAGGCGACAACATTCCAGGGCAGAAGATACCTATTTAACATAAGAACAAACCGAAGCTCAGAGAGGGCAAGACTCTAGCCTATGTTGCAGGGCTGGGAGGAACCCAGGTCGGTCATACCTCCAGCCCAAGCCTTTCCCTCTGCCATGCTGCTTCCCTCCGTGGGGAGCATGTAGAGTGGTGAGTCTCAGGCAATATGGTGACTCCAGAGGGGAGATAACCTCTCAGTGGACCTAACACTCCATTCCTGGCTGTCCCTTGATCCTGCACAGAATTGCCCTGGGGAATGGTCTCAGGTAAGAGAGGGCTTGAAGGATTGGGGCCCTTGTAGAGCTACCGAACAGAAAAGCAGGGGAAAGACAGGCCCCCTGACACTGGTAGAATGTTGGGGAAACTCCAAACCTCCCTCTCCCCCTCCCACTAGTTGGGGGACTCAGGTGCTAGAGTCCTCATTGAGGTGGGGTGCACCCTCCCCCCAGAATCTCCTCCACTCCCCAGGAGCAGAATTCACCTGCTGGCAGGTCCATCCACTAGAGGGTCAGTGGGCAAGGCCAGGGTATGATAAACCAGACAGAGGTCTGGGACACACAGGAGAAGGGGCCACCAGTACCCAGAGAACCCAGATCACTGCGGACCTACTGTGCGCAGGAACGAGCAGACAGCCTACAGCGGGGTGGCAACCGCCGCCAGCATGTGACAACATAAGCCACTGAATCTGTTTTAAGCCCTTTAGATATATTCGTTTTCTTTTTCATTTTACAGATGAGAAAACTGAGGCCGACTTCTATTTGGTGACGTGTGCAAAGTGCCAGAGCTAGTGGAGCCAGACTGTGCACCAAGCCTGGGCTGGGTGCCCTGAACCGCTGAGTGCGTGCTCCTTCGTGTCTGCCAGTGGGCATTTCATCGGCGTCCCCTCCAAAGTGACGGGAATAATGAAAAGAAACAATGTATGTAAGACACTTAAGACAGAGGAAGGGCTCGAGAGATGCCAGTCATTGTTGTTGCTGCTGTTGCTGTTGTGTAACCGTCCAACAACCCGGCAGTATTACCTTCAGGAACCCATTTTTACAGAAAAGGAAGCAGAGATTCAGAGAAGTGAAGCAACTCGCCCCAGCCTCACAGCTAATTTGGTCACTATGACGGCAAAGCCTGGTACATCGTAGGGGCTCATTAAATATCTGGGGAAGATAGCGAGCTTTGTAGCCATGAGCTCTAAGACTCGGCTACTCAAAGGGTGGTCCTCAGACCTCCGCCCTCAGTCTCACCTGAGAGCTCGCAGGGAATACAGAGTGTAGAGCTTGGGCCCAGAAATACTGACTGAGAACTGCATCCCCACTGGAGAGTGGTGGACACTTGTTCACTTTTTAAGACATGTGGTTTTAAAGCCCCCAAGTCCAGATTCTGCAAGGGATGCAGAGAGGGAGCACCTTTACCTCTCTGATTCACAGGGTGGGTGTTTTTTTTTCCAGTTATAAAATAGGGGGGGTGGCATCTATATCTCCTGGGGCCGTTTCCATAACCATGTGTTTATTGCACATTTATTATGTGCTGGGCACTCTTCTAGGCACTGGGGATGCAGCAGTGAGCACAGCAGACGTCGCCACTGCTGCCCAGGGGCTCACATCTTGTGGAGAGATGGGCAATGATTAAATAAATGATCAGAAGTATCAGACAGTGATCAGTGATGTGCCTGGGGGAGGGGTCCTACCTTAGGCCAGGGGTCAGGGTGAGCAAAGAATAAAGAGGGAGGGCCTTGCTCTGGCTGGTGTGGCTCAGTGGATTGAATGCCAGCCTGCGAACCTAAGGGTTGCCGGTTCGATTCCTAGTCAGGGTACGTGCCTGGGTTGCTGGCCAGGTCCCCAGTGGGGGGTGCACGAGACACAACCACACATTGATGTTTCTCTCCCTCTCTTTCACCCTTCTCTCCCCTCTCTCTAAAAAAATAAAAAATAAAATCTAAAGCAAAACAAACAAACAGACATAAAAATCAGGAGGGCCCCAGGAGCAGGCATGGAATGGGACGCTCGGGCTGCACAAAGGGCCAATTGGTTCTTGCTCCTTTGACTCTGGGGCTCAAAGCACTGACCCATGAAATCATGCAGTGAATCCTTAGAAAGGCCAAGGTGGGCAGCAGAATCTGGCCCCGCATGGAAGCCATAAGCAGGTGTTGAACTTTCACTAGCCATGACCAAGGACTCAAACCCCAGCAGAGCTCTGCAACCATCATGAGGCCAGCGTCTGCTCGTCGAGGGCCCCCCCAATTCCTGGGCCAGGTAATAGAAGGAGAAAGGATACCTCAGGTGGGGCGTTGACTCAGAGCCCGAGGAGGCTGCGGCATCTCTTGTGGTGAAGGTCTCAGCTTCCAAATCACATAAACCTGGCTTATGAAATGTCCCCCAGCCAATATGGGGCTAGGGGAGCCACACACAGAAAGGTGGAGGCTGGGCCTTCTCCAGGGGCCCTATTGTCCCCTCCCAGAGCCAGACGGTGGGCAAGTGTATGTCAGATCAGCGGTGGCAATCCCTGTGTGAGTGACCAGCCTCAGGTATGGCCTGTCACCCCCTCTGAGCCTCAGTCTCCATATCTGCAAAATGAGCCCAATAAAACCAGCGTATTGCAAGTATTCTATCAGACCCAGGCAGACACAGCAGGGCCGGATACATTCTGAAGTGAGGTGTGAAGCAAATCCTGCCTTTTGTGGCAACATGGGTAGATGCATGGACCTGAGGGCATTATGCTAAGTGATAAGTCAGACAGAGAAAGGCAAATACCATATGACCTTCCTTACGTATTACAAAATTTTATATATGGATTCCAAAAAACAAACAAATAAAACAGAACTTGTAGTTACAGAGAACATACTGGTGACTGCCAGAGTTCTGGGGTTAAGAGGTGGGAGAAATGGGCAAAGGGAGTCAAAAAGTAAAAAAAAAAAAGTATGAAAAAATAAGTCTTGGGATGTAATGCGATCATGGTAACTATAGTTAATAATACTGTATCGCACATTTGAAAGTTGCTAAGACAGTAAGTCTTCAAAGCTCTAATCACAAGAAAAAATTCTGTAACTCCGTGCGGTGATGGATGTGAACTCGGCGTGTTGTGGTGGCCATTTCACAATGTACACAAATATCCGATTGTTATGTTGCACACCTGAAAGTAATATAGTTTTAGGTCCATGATATTGCAATAAAAAAGTGAAATTGAGTAGTGGTCCCCTCCTCATATAAAACTTACAAATGCGCTGTGTCTGTGTGTGCACGTGTCTGCACATACGACTCGCGCATTGGAAAAATTGCAGAAAACTCACGTATCCCAATGGAACTGGAAGAATTGGAGCCTTAGCCTTTTACGTAGTTATGTCTTTAGTGCTTCCCCCCACACTGAGCTGCTGTAACTGTTATCACGAAACACAATTTTAAAAAGAAATTAGAATTTGGCACTGAGGGGCACACATGGTTGGCACACAAGGCAGATGAGCCGGTCCCGTGCTGTGTGGCCACGAAGCTGAAGCCCCCAGGAGTGGCCTGGGGTCTCCAGAGCAAGTGTGCAGACATCTGCTGGCTGGAGTTGCACCTTTCCTGGCCGGTGGAAGGGACTGTGAACGAAAAGGGGGCCACGTACTAAACCTGACAAGCTCAGGGGGGGGCCTGTGCGGCAGGTCTTACAAACTCAGAGACTGAAAGTAACCACAGATGATGCTCTGCCCATAAAATTCCTAAAAGCAGGTCGTGGTTTGTAGGCATGTCCTATAGCTTCCTAGTCAAAGGTCAAACTTTACCTTAAGCGAGTCCGTCTATTGTCTTTTTGCGTCTATGATAACATGGGACCAATGGGATATCAGACTAATCTCCTTTTCCATACCCCTCAGGGCACAACAACCCACCAGAGCAGGAGACCACAGAGCCCCTCGTCATTTTCTTGTTCCCCCAAATACCATCTCAACGTGCTGTAAACGTTAACTGTTAACTATCCTGTACCCACCAATGTAAAACATGTATGTGCCTCTGTTTTACCTTTTATCCAGTCCCAGAGCTTTCCTGGCTTTGCTTTTCCTGCCCCCTTACTGTAGCCCTCTGTACACCTCCTCCTTCAATTGTAATGCAGAAAAGAAAGTGTAAAACTGCTATTCTCCCGAGCGCTTTCTCAGTCCGTTGAGATTTTGCTTCCCGGCGATTGTCGTCAGTTTGGCTCAAATAAACTCAGAAAAATTCTCCACAGGTTTGGACGTCTCTTATGTCAACAGGAACAAGCTCCAGATTTTGCAGACCAAGTTCAAGTCACAGCTCTGCCACTTGCGTGACCTTGGGAAAATCGCTTGTCCTCTCTGAGCCTCACGTCCTCCTCGGTAAAATGAAGAGGTGGGTGCACAGCCCCCAGGTTGCTCATGCCTCAACAACACACTGTGCTTGAGTGTCTACTCTGTACCAGACACGGCGCTCAGACCCGAGGCCTGGGAAGAAGAAGGCAGATAAGGCCTCTGGATTGCGGTGCTCATGTCTAAAAGGGAAAGCCAACGGGAAATAAGACCAAGTCAGATGGGGGCAGTAACAAAGAAAATGAACAAACCGAGATGTGCTAGAAAGTGACCAAGCGGGCTGTTCTGGATGGGGCAATCTAGGAGGGCCTCTCAGAAGAGGTGGCCTTTTCAAAGAAACCTGAATGACATGGAGAAATGGGTAGTAAATAAACATACCCCACCCCCAGCGCTATAGTCACTCCAGGACTGTAAAGACCCAGCACAGGGTGTAGCAATCAAATGGCCTAAAACGTGTGTCATTTTTGCTTCCTTCCTCAGACACACTGAGATAAACAGATGAGAAGAGATGGTGAGGTAATGTGGGTCATCGGCTGAAGGAAATGGGAACCAGTTCTGCAGGAGACCCTGGGTGGTGAAGAAATCTCGCCGGGCTCGGGAACAGTTGCTGTGTTTTACTTACCACGAAAAAGATTGGGTGAAGCAAGCAGCCCCTGAAGGCGTGTCCAGTGAGAGCCAGCTCTGGACACTGGGGTTGCTGGCTTCTCGGCAGTGGCACCAGTTGATTAAAAGAACTGGTTTGGGGGAAATGAGGTATAAGGAGAACTTCGGCCAAGTCCTGAGAACATCATCATTGGCATCAACTTCCTCTGGGTGGGATTTGGGGGGTGAAAAGTAACCTGACCACCCCCACCACTCAAAAAGCCTGCTAGCGTTTTACATTATAATTACTAACGTATGTAATTACAAATTATATTTTTAAAGAAAAAATGCACAGCACCATGCCTGGCACATAGTGGGGCTAAATATGCAAGGCCTACGAGAAGCCAGAGGACACTGTGGTTAAGAACAAGGACTCCAGGTTCGAGGAGCCCTCGTCTTCGTTCTGCCCTGAAATAAGAAAAATAATGGCAAACACAGGCTTGGAATTGACTGTGTGTCAGGAAGTGTTAAAGCAGTGTGCTCGCATCTGATTTGCACAACCACTCTGTCATTACCCCCAGTTTTTAGGTGAGAAAACTGAGATGCAGAGAGGCAAAGAGACCTGCCGCAATTCCCACGGCTAGTCCTGGTTGGAACCCTGGCACGTTCTTTTCTGTGAAGGCGCATGTAGCAAGGATCTTAGGTCTTGCATGGCCCACCAGGCTTCTCCTCCTCCTCTTCCCCCTTCTTCTTTTATTGGGCTGGCCAAAAAGTCCACCTAGTTTTTTTCTGTAACATAAAAGACACGTTTTTCGTTTTCACCAGTAACTTTATCTGAGTTGGATATTTTGAGTATGTCGGCCGGCTCCCGCTATTGGCTTCTAGAGGGTAGAGGCCAGGGTTGCTGCCGAACATCTTCCAATGCATAAGACTTCCCATGCAAAGACGCTATGCAGGCTTTCTGTAAGAAAAAGAAACAATTGGTAAGTGTAGACAGTTAAAAGAAAAAGAATTGGTCCTTTCTGTCCCCCTCCCATTCCAGGGACTGGAGGTACTTTTCCAGATTTTTCTGTGCCTAGACAAACATCCACCAACAGCCACATAACTGAATTCCTCAGGATTTTCATCCCTTTGGGGAACGTAATGGTCAGGTCCTGGCAGCTACCTGCGATGAGCTAAAGAGGGTTTAAGAAGGGGCCATTTACAAAGGTGCCGCACCTAGGGGCTGGCATCAGCCGGCAGCTGCCATCACCCCAAGCTGATGGGACCAGGGAGCAAGCTGTTCCTGGAATCCACAGGGAGTAGCTGTTGCTGAACATGGAGGTCGCCTTTGGCAAAGAATTCTTTGGTCAAAATGTCAACAGTACCAAGAAACTTCACAAGCCACTTTTGACACATTCAGTCAGTCACAGCACCTTCTCCATGCGCTGCACAAATCTTTTTTCGCATTTCAGTTGCATTTTCACCCTTGTTGAAATAATAAAGCATAATGTGCCAAAAATGTTGCCTATTTTCTTCCATGTTCAGTATTAAAGTGGCTGCACAAAAATTCACCAAGTTTCATGTTTTGCATAAATGCACACTGATATGACAGCTGTCACAATACAATCTAACGAAATTGTTACCAGTGAAGTTAAAGGCAGCTACAGCATGGATGCATCTGGAGGGAATTATGCTGAGTGAAATAAGCCAGGCAGTAAAAGACAAATGCCATATGATCTCACCAATAAGTGGAGACTAATCGACAGAACAAACACACAAGTTAAATGTAACCGAGACATTGAAGTGAAGAACAAACTGACATTGAACAGAGGAGAGTGGGAGGGGAAGACAGAGAGAAACTGGGGAAGGGTGGCCAAGGAACATATATGGGGGACTCATGGAAAAAGCCAGGGGTGGTGGGATCGAGGCTGAGGGGTGGGGATGGGAGGGGTGGGGGGAGTGATGGGGGGGGATGGACAAAACTGTACTTGAACAACAATAAAAAAAATGTTTAAGTATTGAAAGAGGAGCCATTACTACTGATTTTATGAACATTAAAAGAATAATAAAAGGCTATTATGAGCAACAACAAAAAAAAAGGTAACTAAGTGCTATTAGGGCCGTCACACTGAAAAACAAAACAGACTTTTTGACCACCTCAGTATAATTCTTTAAAGATAGAAAACTATTCTTAGCTTAAAACAGGCCAGATTTGGTTCACACACCGTAGCTGGCTGACCCGTGGAATGTAAGGATAGAATTAATTTTGCGTATTGACTGTGTATCCTGAACTCTCTTCGATCATGCCCACTGGGATGAACTTATGCCGTTATTTCCTCCATCTTAAAAACGCTTCCTTCATGCCCGCTTTCCCACCAGCTAAGGCATATTTCTTTTCTCCATTATGCAGCAAACCCCTTCAAAGAGCGATCTATGCTTGGAGTGACAAATGTCTCCTCTCCCAGTACATACTGGCTTTGAGTTCCCACTAAGGGTCTTGATGGTGGGTTAGCGATGGAGGAGGACCCTGCAGGGCATCGGAACTCACCGCTCCTGGGTGTGTGATCCTGAAGACATGCCCAGGCCTGGGCCTTCACTCTTCTGAGTGGCATGTCTGAGGCTCCCACTGCTGGAAGATTCAGAGACAACAGGCTGTAAGGACCTGGTCTCCATTAGTTCAGTATGTATAAACGTGTGACTAAGCATAAGTATATGTGTGACTGTGTGTGCATTTGTGCAATTGTGTACATGCATTTGTATTTCTGTGTGTGTGCGTGTAACTGCATACACATGTGTGACTATGTGTGCATGTACACACATTTGAGTACATGTAAGTCTGTGAATGATCGGGTGTGCACACACATGAGTGTGGCTGTGTGTGTATGTGACTGTGTGCAAATGTGTACATGTGTGTGTGCAAGGGTGTGAGTGTATGTCTCTTGAAGGTAGTGGACCACTGCGACTCTCTGATCCAGCTGTGCTCCTGCTCACCACAGTGGTTGCTGTCAGAGGTCCCCACCCCTGGCCCCAGACCTTGGCTTTGCAGCAGGTAGGACATCCTGGAGAAGTAATTTCCCTGCAAGCAGCCCAGTCTAATCACCATGGGTGCCTGTTCTCTGTTCACTCCCAGAGGTCCCCAGAGGTACTGAGCCCCAGGTGTCCACAGTGGGAACTTCCTTTCTAAAGCACATATTTCCTGCTGTCTCCCCCTCCCTCTCCCCTCCCCCCTTTCCATTTTCCTACAGACATCGCCTCCCAAAGAAACCACTTTGAACGGTTGAACTCTTGTCTCAGAGTTACCTCTAAGTAAAGTATTTGCACTCAAGTCTTTGCATTAGAATTTGCTTCTGGGTAACCCAAATCAAGACACAGAGGCAGGCTTGCTCTTCCAATCCCCACAGGTCTTTTATTATTTACTTTTTACTAGAAAGGAGCAGGAGGCTTAGAAAGGACAAGTCACTTGCCCAAGGTCCCGTAACTGAAGAGTGGCAGAGCTGGGCTTTGACCCTGGGCCCTCTGCCCCCAAGCCCAGTGCTTGTTCCCCACCCTATCCCTCTTCTTGCTAAGGGGCCAGGGCACAGGAGAGGCAGTCACAGACAGTTATAAATCTAACAAAATATGTGCAGGATCCCTATGATGAAAACTTCAAGACATTGATGAGATAAGTCCAAGAAGACCCAAATTAATGAAGAGACACGCATTCATGAATTGGAAGACTCATTACTGTTAAGATGTTAAGTCTCCTCAAATTGATCTATAGATTCACATAAATTACAATTACATGCCCAGAAATAGATGAACTGATTATAAAATTTACATGAAAATACAAAGGACTTAGAATAGCAAAAAAAATTTGAAAAAAAAATGTGATTGAAGGATTCACATGCCCCTTTTAAGACACACTGAGACAAAATTTTAAATTATTTTCTAACAGTAATCATGATAGTGTGATATTGGACAAAGATTAGACATATAAGTCAATGGAACAGAAGAGTCCTGGAATAGACCCATTCAAGTTCGGTCAACTGGATTTGTTTTTAAACATGCAAGGCAAGTCAGTGCACAAAGGATAGTCTTTTCAATGCATGGGACTGGAACAATTGGACATCCGTGCACCAGAAAAGGGTCAACTCATAACTCAAGTTGTTTCTTTGGGGGATGGTCCCACAGTTAACTCAATATGGATCATAAAACTAAATGATATAAAATCTAAAACTAAAAACTTTTAGAAGACAAATTAGGGGAGAATCTTTGTGATTTGGGGTCGAACAAACAGTTCTTATATTCAACAACATAAGCGCAATCCATAAAAATAAAATATTTATAAATTGTATTTTATGCATTTTTAAAAATTTGCTCTGTGAAAGAAATTTAAAGCAGTGCAAAGATCAGCCACAGACTAGGAAAAAAGACTTGCAAATCACACATCTGACAAAGGATTTGGATACAAAAAACGCAAAGAACTCTCCAAATCCTATGATAAGACAAACAATGCAAGAAAAATCAGTGGGCAAAGACTCGAACAGTCATTTCACCCAAGAAGATATGTAGGTGGTAAACAGACGCGTGGGTAAATGTTCAGCACCATTAAGCACTCGAGATGCAAACTACAGCCACAGTGGTATATTATTGCACACTCAGAAGAACAGCGTATAACTTGTAGTTGTGGAGCATTACTGATTGGAATTCAAAATGACCCAGGCACTTTGATAACAGTCTGGTCATTGCTTCTAATGTTAAACATACACATATAACATGGCCCAGCTCTCCCGAACCAAGAGCAATGAACACTTGTACACGGATATTCAGAGCCGTTTGTTTGTGTGTTTTTTTCATGATAGCCCCAAACTGAAAACAATACCCATGTCCTCCAACTGGTGAAAAAACAGTGGTTCATTCATATGCTAGAATATTACTTAGCAATAAACAGAAACTACGTACTGAGACACACAACATAGATGAATCTCAAAGTGAAAGAAAGCAGACTATAGGATAAAGAACAGACGAGTGGTTGCCAGGGGTTGGGGGGTGACTGTGGTAGTGGTGGTTATACAACTCTAGCCACTTGTCAAAACTTAGAATTGTAAGCCCCGGCTGGTATGGCTCGATGGATTGAGTGCTGGTCTGACAGCCAAAAAAGTTGTGGATTCAAATCCCAGTCAGGGCACATGCCTGGGTTGTGGGCCATTTCCCCAGTTGGGAGTGTGCAAGAGGCAACCAATCCACTATTTCTCTCTCACCGATGTTTCTCTCCCTCTTCCTCCCTCCCTTCCCTTCTCTCTAAAAATAAATAAATAAAATCTTTTTTAAAAACTCAGAATTGTACACCCAATAGAGCAAGTTTTACTTTTTGAAAAGTTTGTAAATTATAGACGATTTTAAAACGAGGCAGAGGGTAAACGAACACATATATTATTTGCATACATATACTACGAAATAGTATACAAAAAGAACAAGTGTTTATCTAAAGAAGAAATTGGTCAAACAAAGGACATCTGGAGTACCAATCATTTTCACTGTGCATTTTAGTTTTCTCATGAGTGAATGTATCCCCTGTCAAAAACATTACATTTTAAAATATAGGCATCACCTGATAGTGACCTGAGATAGTGAGCCTGGAGCTGTTCCCCAGGTGATCTAACGTGCCTAGGGCTGGGACACACTTTGAAAATCACGTCATTTGAAGGCTAAGATGTATCTCTGAAGCCGAGCTAACCAAATTCACCCCCCTCTACCACTCACTGAGTGACCTTGAGCAAGTGAATTAATCTCTTGGATCTACATGATTGGCGTGAGGATAAAATCAGTCTTATGCCCTGACCAGTATGGCTCGGTTGATTGGGCGTTGTCTCACAAAGCAAAACGTCGCTCATTCAATTTCTGATCAGGGCACATGCCTGGGTCGGGATTTCAGTACCCGGGCGGCATTTTCAGCAGTTGCCAGGCCATTCGTGTTCTATGAAAGGTTTGTAATCACACCCATATCTGACACGAATGCATGTGTGTCTATTGCTATAAAAACGTTACTTCATTAAGAGTGATGCGACGTGCATGAAGAGAGTTCTTGCAAAGTGAGACAAACTTTTAAAATATTTTCTAACATAATGCCATCTTTTGGAAAGAAATGGAAGAGTGGTTTGAATATTTGATGCTCAAGAATTGATTTTATGTCATGGAAAGATAATTTAACGTTATAGAAAGATTTCACAATACATTACTAGATGAAGAGCCCAGATTAACAAAGACATGTGATACAATAGCCTTTTTCTGTTGGAGGTAAAATGTACATAAAGCTTACCATTTTAACCATTGTAAAGTGTACAATTTTGTGCATTTAGTGCATGCACAGTGTTGTGCAACTAGCACAGCTATCTAGCTCTAAGACGTTTTCATCCCCGGAAAAGGAAGCCCCGTCCCTATAAGCTCTCACTTCCCATTACCCTGCCTGGTTCCTGACCATCAAGAGTCTGCTCTCCGTCTCTCTGGATTTGCCTGTTCTGAACATTTCATGTAAATGGAATCACACAATATGTAACCTTTTATGTCTGGCCCCTTTCACCTAGTGTTTTCAAAGTTCCTCCATGCTGTAGTGTGTGTCAATGCTCCATTGCTTTGTATGACCCCGTCATAGTCCTAGATATGGATTGACCACATGCTGTTTATCCATTCACGTCTGCATGGATATTGGGATTGTTTCCAAATATCCGATTTTTGGTAAATGTGAATGGAGTCACTATGAATAGTCATGTACAAGTTTTTGTCTCAACACCTGTTTTCAATTCTTTTGGGTGTAAATCTGGGCATGGCATTGATTGGTGGGTCATAGAGTAATTTTCAGTCTAATTCATTGAGGAACCACCAAACTGTTTTCCGCAGTGGCTAAATACATCCCCCCCACAATATATGAGGGTTTGAATTACTCCACATCCTCACCAACATTTGTTATTTTCCTTTTATTAGATTCTTGTCATCCTAGTAGGTGTGAAGTGGTATCACATTGTGGTTTTGATTTGCATTTCATTATGACAAATGATGTTGATCATCTTTTATGTGTTTGTTAGCCAGTGAGGTAGAATTTTTAAACAGATGGTTACACGTAAATGTAATGCATTTATCTATAAATTAAAATTTCTACTTGTGAAAGGATTACATATACATAGGTATATGTAATAAGTATATGTCAGAGAATGTTAACGGTGATTATTTTGACGTTTGGGTTATTGCTACAGATATAATTTTTACTTCTTCCTTTTCCTATTTGTATTTTCTTCTATGAAGATGTACCATTATGGGAATAAGAAAAATATTTTAAATAAGAACACTAAAGGCAAAGAAAAATGTGAATTTTCGGCTTCAATTATATTAAATATTTGCTCATTCCCCGTTGCAGTGTTTGTTTGTTTCTTTGTTTTTTAATTTTGCAGCCTATAAGCCTGCCAGCTCCCAACCCGTGGGCACCTGAAATGCTCTGACACTTGTTACCCCGGCTGCCCTCCTTCCCGGGCCAGAAAGGAGCAAGTCCTGGGGCAGCCGCTATCCCAGGTGCTGAAGGAAGCAGCGCCCCGCCCGTCTTCCTCTCAACTACTGCAGACCCGTGGGAAACCTGCATTTCCTGGAACGCCTAGGGGTCAGGGGCATCCAACCCATGGCTGGCGGGCCTCCTGCGGCCCAGGATGACATGAATGTGGCCCAACACAAAATCGTTAAGTTACTTAAAATATTATGAGATTTTTTGTTTGCATCAATGTTTGTGTATTTCTTCTTCTTCCAGTGTGGCCCAGAGACGCCAAAACGTGGGACACCCCTGATAGGCAAAAATAAAGTCCAGGTCATGCATCTCTAGGGAAAAAAAGGAAAGTGTGCTTTTCCAGTTCCTAGCTTTCGGTCAGCTTCGCATCAAAGACCGTCGTAATTTCTCAGATGTAACCATGGATATTTTAATTTACTGAACCTTCTGATAGGGTTTATTTTTTATTTTTTGGTATTTGTTCTTTTTTCCTTCACATTTTATTTTTTGTTATTTTTCTTTAACAGCAGGTTGCCACATTTACCAAAACTTAAAATTAACTCTTATGATTTTTAAATAATTCAAAATGTGGAACGTGATGCATAAAAGAAGGGAAAAGAAAGGAAACGAGCCCTCCCTAAGGGCTGAAGCTTACCACACGGCGACTCTGCCCTGCTGCCTGTGCTTAGCTTATTCATACTCCAGAACAGGGCATTGAAGTGGCTACTACTGAGTAGTAGAGGAACCGAGGCTTAGAGAGAGAAACGATGTTCCCCAAGGCGAACAGCTAGTAAATAGCACACTGGGGTTGTGCTCTTGGGAATAAGAAAAATATTTTAAGTAAGAACTCTAAAGGCAAAGAAAAACGTGATTTTTCAGCTTCGATTATATTAAATATTTGCTCATTCCACGTTGCAGCGTTTTGTTTTGTTTTTTATTCTGCAGCCAAGAAGCCTGCCAGCTCTCAACCTGTGGGCACCTGAAATGCTCTCACACTTGTGCGCGAGGCTGCCTTCCTCCGGTGCCAGCACAGCTCCAGGGTGGGGTAGATCCAGGGTCATCTAACCCTGACTGCTTCTAGTACCCGCTCTACCTGCCTTAAACATTAGTCGGTTCCTCATGATCCAAGGTGGATCATGAGGCTTGTTATCTGTAAAGAGACATTGTAACACAGTAACCGTAAAAACGTTGTGAAAGATTCTGAGGTGAGCAAAGACTGGCTATGTTACGACATGAGAACTGAGGTCAGGGTGGCCAGAGTGTAGAGTCACTATGAGTTCTTCTGTGTGACTCCGAGCCTCAAATGTGCCCTTTAAGTCCGTCCTTAGACCTGGTCCCTCTCCTGCTCAAACACCTGCCATGGTTCCCCATTACCCGCACTATAAAGTCCCTGCTTGGACCCTAAGAGAACCGCGATTAGCGTGGGGCCCCGTGGTGGGCTGAAGAGGAAGCCCGGGTCGAGGGCTCAGAGATGCCCGGGCCCCCGCCACCTGGCCGCGCCCTGGGACCTCGCAGGGAGGTCGCGGCGGCAGGGACAGCAGAGTTTTCCCGGGGACCCCGCACAGCGAGGTGCGGGGGCTCAGGGCGGGACCCGGCCAGGCGGTAGCGGGGTGGGGGTGGGGGGGGACCGGTCACTGAGGGCCGGCGCCCAGCGGCTGCAGCCGCAGCCAGAGCCCGCCCTCGGCGCGCAGGATCAGCTCCGGCTTCCTGCGCGGCTCCACGTCGTCCGGCAGCAAGCGGAAGCGCAGCAGCGTGAGCGCCAGCACCACCTTCATCTCGGCCATGGCGAACGTCTGCCCGATGCAGTTCCTGCGGGCGGGCGGGCCGGAGTCGGGGCTCGGCCTTCCCCGGGGCCGTCCTGGACCCCCGCCCCCGCCCGCAGGGGGAGCGAAGGGGGCTCACCGTGCCTGGGAGCCCCGTGCGGGCTGGCAATATCCCCTGAGCCCCACCACCGGCACCCCGCCCCGACTCACAGACACCCGCGGGCCTCACCTGGGCCCCACTGAGAAGGGAATAAATGCCAGAGGTGACCTCTTCTGGGGTGTTTCTGGGTCGAAGCGGAGGGGGTTGTATACCTGGGGGCGAAGAGAGGTGGGCTGGCTGGGGTTTCTCAGAACACACAGCCACCCGCAGAAAAGACATGCGGATACAACGGAGAGGGAGTGTCTGATTTCCCAGATCAGGATTCCGCCCCATCATCGGGTCCCAGGATGCAAGAGGCCG
>PVJD01017707.1:0-16708 GCA_004026545.1 Mormoops blainvillei | reverse complement strand
GGAGAGCTTGTTGTTAAATATTTAAACACATCACTAAATAATTGGAACCAACTAGTTAAAAACTGCAACTAAAAATTCTCAGATGTAAAACCATGAATGGCAAATGCGCTATGGAATTTTTCAAATGTTGTTTGGAATTGAGCAAAACAAGTTGTTCTGGCTTTCTAAAATACTCTAAAAGGAAACATCTTTTGTATGTATCTGTTAGCTAATTTGTATATTTTATATGTAAATATATGTACATGAAATCTTTGTACACATGTTTATACAAAGTACCTATTATCCTTTTTCCCCTTTTTCCTAGGTGTGCCAAGAAGTAAAACTAATAGTTTTGTTACACTTATTTCATCTAACTCAGGATATCTGGAGATTGTCATATGGTAATGGTTTTTTGTTTTTAGTATTACTGTGAATTTTTTATTTTTTATTTCTTTATAAGTTTCTATTGAGAAGTGGGGAGAAGTTGCATTGGGGGCTTCCAGCCAGATGCCATTTCAAATGTCACATAATTACCATGTCCTCTTGCATCTCTTTGATATTTAAAGAAAAATTTTAAATAATGAAAGCATATCAGATTTTAATTCAGGTTCATATTTGGTATTACTGGATTTATTCTCTGTGTGCAAAGAATAATATGGTGCCAATTTACTCTATAAGAAAAATAAATATTTGGGACCAAATAAGGGATTATGCTGTTAAACTGTTTTATGGGGTGAAGATAAGTGATTAAATGATCCTACTGTTCTGTATTAGTGCACTGTGGACTGTGAGCTAGCAGCCCAAACTATAACATTTAGGCAAGGTAATCTTTTGTCTGCGTGCACAGTACGGAGTTGACACATTAATACCTCTCCCTTGACTCTACTAGCTAGTCTCTCAGGTAGTATCAGATAGCATGTCTTCTATACTTTATTGTATTAATCCTCAAAATAACCCAATCAGGAAGGTGCTATTATTCTCATTTTATAGATAATAAAATCAAGACAAAGAAATGAAAATAGGTTTACCCAGGATCATACTAATAGAAAATGGCAGAATTAAAAGTAAATCAGTGTCTCTCCAGAACCACATTTTCAACCCTTCTTCCCCTCTTCCTGAGCAAATGAGATCTAATTATGAGAGAATAGTAATTGATGAAACTCATCTTGAATGTCCAAATATGATTGTCTCCTCCATTTATAATGGGAAACATGATGAGGTTTGTGGATTCCATAAGGCTATTATTGAGAAAGAAGCAAACGTTACAATTTGACCCCTCTCTTTTTATTATAAATAATTCTGAGCTTTGTCGGGTTTACATTGTTTAAAAATTCCTAGAGGTTTTCTCTGTTTCATCTTTCCACTTTCGGTCTTCTAAAATACAGTAATACATTTCACAAATTCAAGATTTAATTAGCCTGAAAGCTGGAGTCACCACGGTAATTCCCTCTAGATCATACATTTTGAAATCTCCACATAAACAAACCAAAATCTTTCCCCATCCCCTGAGATCTACAGGGGTAAGGTTGTTGAATCTGGCAGAGGGACAAAGGATAAGATCATTACAGGCCACAGTAAGTAACTTTTAAATATAAAATCTATTTTCTTAATCACTTTTTCTCCTCTTTAAAGGTTAGGAAATTGTTTTTGTTGGATTACCTATTTAGTAGTTATAATAAGCTAAGCATATATTGATTTTCTTTCTAAAATGATATATTATGTAATACTTCCCAGAGTTTGTATCATTTAATTTATACTCATCTAGCTTATAAATCTAAACTTTAAAAAAAAGCAATGGAAGTGACACTAGAATAAAGTTACACTTGTTACAAAATTGCATATATCTAACACCGTTGACAAATCTCATAGTACCTTTTACTTATTTATATCTTTTGTATTTCTCAAAATACAACTTCATGTTACTCAACAGCCATTCACGGACAAATAGTATGTAACAGGTGTTGTGCCTGAGAGAGATGAAAGGATGAGTAAGACCCACACCCTACTTAATGTTCTCAAAAAAGATATGGACAAGTAAATATATGATCACCGTGTCCAGTTATGATAGGCAGAAAAATGGCTTCCCAAAGATACCCATGCCCTAATCCCCAGACCTTTGAATACATTAGGTCACATGGAAAAGAGGAATGAAGTTTGCAAATGGATTGAGATTACTAATAAATGGATCTTAAAATAGCGAGGTGATCCTGGATTATCCAGATGGACCCATGTAATCACAAGGGGTTTTGGAAGTAGGAGAGGAGAAGTCAGAAATAGCCGCTAGCCTCGTGCTGGGCTACACTAAACTGCCTCTCATTTTTTGGGATGAACTAATCTGATCCTTTTTTGTACAATATGATGACTATGTGAGCAAAAGACATTTCAGCCCAGAAAAAGTCCTGCTTGACTCTGTTGGAGCACATGTAGGAAATTATGCTGCTGTTAATCAATGGCATGGCCTTTGAAAAGGCTTCTCTGGAAGTGCCTAGTCCCAGTAGGTATGACCATAATGGCAGGATTTCCTCATCCTTGATGGTAAAAGGTTAGGTTTTTCTTTGATTTGTTTTTGCCTAAAAAAGAATTATGAATCTCAGTATGTTCCTGAGATGGAAGGCAAATTTCTGACCTCTCCTTTGACCGTTTTACTTTCCAGTGAACAGATAGTGTGTCTAATCATAGTGCTTGTGGCAGTCCAGCACCCCTTTGCCAGGATGGCTGTCCTTTGTGCGAGGGCTACTCTATGGCTATGAGATAGAAAGTAAGTGTCAGTGAGCCTGGGCTATGTGGGCTTCTGGTTTCTGAAGAAAACTCTCTGCCAGAGTTGACTGGCTGAATATGCAAGAAAAGGTGAAGTCAAATTGCTCAAAATAGGTGTTCCCCATCGCCTTATATGTCATGTGGGTCTCAATAGCAGTAGTCTGAAAGAATAAAACCAAAATAAGTAGGAGAAAGAAATATGAAAAAAGAAGACACAATATTAAAACACGGAAATTGATTTACCAATTGAAACCTAAAATTCCCAGAGAGATAATAGAAAATGGTACATACTTAAAGCATGGATGGAACTGGAGACTATTATGCTAAGTGAAATAAGCCAGTTGGTGAATGACAAATATCATATAATCTCACCTATAAGAGGAATGTAATGAACAAAAAATAAACTAATGAATGAAATAGAACCACAGGCATGGAAACATGGAACAGACTGACAGTGACCAAAGGGGAGGGGGATAATGGTGGAAAGGAGGAGAAGGGACTAGTCAAAGAACAAGTATGAATGACCCATGGACACGGACAACAGTGTGGGAACTGACTGTGGGGAGAGGGGTGGCATAGGTGGAGGAGGGCAAAGGGGAAAAAAATTGGGACAACTGTAATGGAATAACAATTAAAAATGATTTTACAATGCGAAAAAAAGAGGGAGCAAGATGTTATGATGAAGAAATAAAGTACAAGAAAAAATCCTATTAAATAAATAATGGTGTGTGTATCTGAGGTGTTCAAAAAAATCAAAACAATATTAAGAATCATACTAAGGATATTTCCCAAAAAGCAAAGTGAAGGAAACTAGAAGAGGAAAGATTAGAAAATTAAAGAATTGTAATGGTTCAACATCTGAAAGGAGAAACACCAGGCTCACGAAAGAGAGAGACAGAGAGAAAAAGAGAAAATAATCTCTGCCAAAATGCATCACTACAATGTTTGAGAACATCAGGGATAAAAAAAAAATTTCTAAAAATGCTTTAAAAGTTAAAACAGGTGGCTGAAGAGGCATAAAAGTAATTTTTTCATTAAGCTTTAATGAACTGGAAATACACTGTAACAATGCCCTACAAAAACCTGTTTTTTATTTTATTTTTTGATTATAGTTAACATTCAATATTATTGTGTATTAGTTTTAGGTCTACAGCATAGTGGTCAGACAATTATATAACTTACAAAGTGACCCCCCACCCCAATAATTCTAGTACCCACCTGGAACCAGACAAAGTTATTACAATATTATTGACTGTATTCCCTATGCTGTACTTTATATCTCTGTGACTATTTTGTAACATAAATTTGTAGCCCTTAATCCCGTTGCCTTTTTCATCCAACCCTCCAACCTCGCTGCCATGTGGCAACCTCAGTTTAATTTCTGTATTTATGAGTCTGTTTCTGTTTATACATTTTGTTCTTTAAAATCCACATATAAAGGAAATCATGTGGAGTTTGTTTTTCTTTGACCTATTTCACTTAGCATAATGAAATAGGTTCATTCATGTTGTTGTAAATGGTAAAATTTCATTCTTTTTTATGGCTGAGTAATATTCCATTGTATATACTCATCACCACTTCTTTATCCACTTGTCTATTGATGGTACTATGGGTGTGTGTGTGCACACATGCATTCGTGAATATATAAGTATACAAAACAAAATTTTGGAGTATAAAATATTACATATTGCACCATGAAGGGTTAACAAATTTTTCTCTTTGCTTCTCTGTTTATTCTAATTTTCTACATTAAATGTACCATGTATAATAAGCATAATGAAGTATTGGAAAATATTTGTTTAACAATATCATGTGCTACAAGATGCCTAGCTCACTTGAGGACCAACTGTGACACCATAGCCTCACAGTACCATTAAGTAAGCAGCTAAAGTAATATACCCTCAACCTAATCTAGGGGCTAAACTCTTTTTAATAATTCTTCTTAAAACATGCTCAGGTGCCCAATACTGCATTGAACTCTTTGTTATAATCAAAATTACCTACTGAAGTTATAGTACCACATGTATTGTTTGGACTTAGAGGTAAAGCAGGGTTATAGATAATATTTCTACCTAACAGACTTGGAAATGCCCAAAGGTATTCTCTGTTCATATTCATCTCCTCTTTCTAGACTGAATCCATTTGCTCTAAGCTTTCTTTTTTGCCTTCATTTTTAGTCATTTTAATGGTTTGCCTTCTTTTTCTTATTCTTCCTTATTCTTTTCACATATTTCTCATATATGAAGCGACCTGTCATCTCTTGAGACCTAAACGAACAGGTTAGTATAGACATGAAAATTCCCTTATATTCTCCCTGTATGAATCAATCTGCTTCTAACACTATTTTTAATGGCTCAGATTCAGTTCACTATGCACTAATAGAGAGATTGTTTACCTAATGGACTGAAACATAATAAAAATTTTTCTTCTCACCTCATTTGATCTACAAGTAAGCTTTAATTTTCAGCTTTCATGTATATGTATTGCATTTTTAAAATCTTGCTTGTAATAATACAAACCTGGTTATGACTAGCTGGTGTGTCAAATCCTGTTACAACAAACTATTGCAGCTCATAACATATGTTTTTAGATAATTAACCAGTAGGAAACATTTACCAAATGTTATGTATTATTGCTCAATAAAATTAAATGTTTGAATGATAAAAATATATATAACCCAGTTAAGAGGAGGGAACACTATTATAAACTATGTTTAATTAAGAACCAAGCATCATATAAAAATATAACAGATGTATTTTTCACAATTCACTGAAGCATATTTTCTGATAGATAAAAACAACATCATATGAAAATGTAATATTCCTGAAAAAGCTGAGTGAGATAGTATAAAATGAATGTAGCAGCCTCTATTGTTATCCGTGTACAGCAGCTGTGTCATCAATGCCCCAGCTGCCTTTTGGGAATAAAGCCAGCTCTGGGACCAGGCACACCAGGTGATGATCAAACAGATGCAGCACGACTTCCACATACTCACTGCACTGAGACACAGACAGTATCATTTAAACCCAAATGAAATAGCAGCCTAAGTGAGAAGAAAAGCATTAAACAGGCAAAACAGAAGTGGTTATCAGGTACCTCTTAGGAAGACAGTCTTCCAGGAGCCTACCGAGTAAATAGAAATAGCAAACTCAACAGTTTTCTCTTTTTGGTTTCATCGAAGGAGCTGCTTCTACTCTTCCACTATGCTGTTGGTAACTCAATCAAATGTATATCAAGCAACTGATATACATAATATCAGAAGTAGATGAGGTTTGATTTCCTATGTTAAATTTTATTTGAGAGGAAATTAAGTGGTTTGAGGAGAGGGAAATACAAATAACATGAGGAGTGAAATAAATCCAAGACAGACTACTAAAAGCCCCAAATAGACAGACGAGGTCTGTGATTTTACCTCATTCTCAGAAGCCAGAATTCAACGTTATTATTTTTTTTCCTGCTCAAACATTGATTTTCAAAACGATCTACAGCATGTAATAACCATTCTACTTTAGTATCTTTATGCAGAAAATTGGGATCATATATTTTATTACTTTGAGTTCATCACTAAAGTGGTGAGAGGATTAATTTATTCACACATATTAAAGACATTTCATAAAAGTTCTTTTGAAATTTTGCCAATAACCAGCCTTCTTATCTTTGAAAATCACTCGTTGCTTTTCAAATGGTTGTAAAATATTTTTAATTTCTTTTGTTTATTTATTGATAAGCAAAAGTCCTGTAGGAAGATCTTGAATGCAATTTGATGAATTCGATGCTAATTTCTAAAAACAACAAATTTACTTAAATGAGTATTTTTATTTTTATTACAGTATTATGTAAATTTTAGCAACTACAAATCAAACATTCTGGAAATTAGGCCTGATAGATTCAGTACATTAACGAGTATAATGCATTGTTCAGCATATTTCTGCAGAAGACTAATCTTTTCCTGGTCTCTCACACAGTCACAAAGCTAAAGCTAAAATGAATGTGCAATTTTCTCAGGCTTTCCCAGTGGGGCAATGAGCATCCCATAGCAACATCTGCCAAGGAGAAAACTCAACAGTCAGTTTCAGTTTTTACCTCTTGTAAAGATGATTTCATTCAATTGCAAGAAATGTATGCAACATCAATACCATTTTAAATATACTTCACTATGCAGGTTTGTGGCTATTTTATTGGGCTCAATAAACATTATCATACCGTAAATTTTATATTTCCAAAGAATTTTCAAACACAGTTAATAACGCTATAGGGCAGATATGATTATCCCATTTTACATATGGAGAAGCTGACATTTTAAAGAGGTGAATGTCTTGGTCAAGGTCATAGGCCGGCCTTATACAGAACCAGGATTAGATTCATTGTGCAGTTCACTTTTTATGGTATAGTGCCATAGCTCATATGTATGTGAACAGAAATAAAGAATACTGGAAGTAAACCATTGTGCACTAATATGCTATTTTATAATCTACTGGATTGTATATATTGTGGAGGGAAGCACTGTGTCTATTGATTGCTCTAATTTCTATGTAATCATAGTGCAGTTTGGTTTTTTGTCTTATTAATGGTGGTGGTTTGAAACTGCTGCAAATTGCTAATGTTCCTGGATACATTTGGCAGCAGCCTGAGGCAAGCAAACCCACAACAAGCAAATTAAATCCTTGTAGTAGTTTATCTCTAAGAGCATACGATATGACTAACAAAGACATTATGGACCCCAAACAATTTAAACAGAAATACAAGTTATTATATATACCTATATAAATGAGCCAACAGTTTAGAATACATGGTACAAAGGACAATAATCAGAAGAGCCAACCTTTTGCTATAGCTAAAACACGTGAGCTTTGACGTAAAACACAAACAACAACCAAAAAAATAAAACCCCACCTAAATTTGAAAGATTTTAAATGCTATTTGATATAAAGACAAAAGAGCTTGATAATCTGGCCAGGAGGGCAGTCTAGACAGAGATCATGGGAGGCCAAAAAGAGACAGGCATGGGATTCATGGATCGGATCGAGGAATTTTAACTCAGAAGCTGCATCCCCCTTGTTAAAAGAAGCATAAGTAATGGTAAACAGAATATACCATTATTCTCTAACGGACAGTGCTGGGGTGCAAAATGCTGCTTCGCATTTCATATTTCCCTCATTCATCCTGGTCTGTGCAACTGCTATACCCTACTGGAGGCCAACTTTACCCACATATTTGGCAATTTCTACCTCATGGATCTAAGCTATTGGTGATGAGCCATGCATAAGGTAAATAACTGGGGAAATAGCACAAAAATAAATATATAAACTGTTAAAGATAAATTATTCATGACACTTGTTAAAGATAGTGAGGCAGACCTCATCTGGGGGACCATCATGATAGGAATACAGACAATGAGATGGAGTTTTGGGGTAGATGTTGGGCTCAACTCTGAATAGAACCAAAAAAAAAAAAAAAGGAAATTTATACCCAAAAAGCAGAGGGGAGGATGTAAGTGGATGGAAAAATTACTAAGAGGAAGAATCAGGAATTAGTGGCAGGGGAGGATTCTGGCTAGACTATCCTAATATGACTCTTGCTGAAGGAAAGTCAAGATGATCAGACATCGCCGGGGGTATGGTGAAGGATAATGAACACAATGAGATAACCAGGCTGGGCAGTTCTGGCTAAACTGATTTAGGTAGATTCTTGTTAAAATTGGACAATGCAGAGATGACTACAGAAACCAAAAAGTTAGGGCCTAGTTGAGAAGAGAGTTCAGCGGAACCTGACTAGAGTTTGGTCAGGAAAAGAATTTTTGTCAACACACACATACCAGGCCCCTATTCATTCAGTTCACAGAAACCTTCTAACGTCATCAAGTACCAATGCCTCTAATCTTGTCACATTCACTGTCCCTGTCTACTCCTATGACAGTATGTACTTTTCCCTGCTTTAACATTGTTCAAGGAACTATCTCTGACTCTCTCAGACTAGATGACAAAGCCCTGATAAATGCTTTTATCATCCCCATGTTTGTATTTCCCAGCATTCTATCATCATGCAATTGTAGATTGTAATTGTATGCTGATGTGATTCTTTAATAAATATCTACCAGCATTTCAATAAAATTTCTGAGTTTTCATAACCTGTAAGCTACATGAGAGAGAATGAAAGGTATTTTTTGCTCAACACTGGGTTCCTTGAACAGTATGAATCAATAAATAGTTGTTGAATAATTGAGCCTTTTCAAGAAATGATTCTCAAATTGAAAGAGGAGTGGAGGTATGAAGA
This sequence comes from Mormoops blainvillei, assembly GCA_004026545.1. Taxonomy (NCBI): domain Eukaryota; kingdom Metazoa; phylum Chordata; class Mammalia; order Chiroptera; family Mormoopidae; genus Mormoops; species Mormoops blainvillei. Next base: position 7,699 of record PVJD01017707.1, on the reverse strand, counting down.
AGATGTAAAAGCAATTAAAACATAATAAACAAGAAAACCAGATTCATTCACCCATTCATATATGTAAAACTTTCAATACAATGGCTAGTATACTGGTTTTAAATCTAGAAAATTTTAATGATGAAATCCTTTACCTCTTTTGCCATATATTTACTTTCATTTACATGGCTTGGATCATAATTTTCCTACTTGATTGATTACAAACTTTGACAGTTGCTGTATGTTAATGGGTGTACTTGTTATATGTGGTGTTTAGCCCTTGGTTAGACTTGAAACCTGCACTATGACCTTGCTTCACTGGAAAACATGAACTGAGCTCTTCATAACTGTAATCCATATGAAAATGCAGTCCTCCTGTATTCTCTGAGAAAAATAGCAAGAACTCAACTATAGGTAAGAATGAAGTTTATCAACCATAAAGTAGTGCAAAGCTCTTAAGAAACCTAAACAAAAGGTCAACTACAGAAAAGATAGGTAGATAAGGTTATTTTGGAAATTAAGAAGGAGGAAACTTAGATAACATAGCTCATAAATGTAGGTTGAGAAAGTTGTACAAATGAGTTGAAATTTGAAAACGTTTGAATAATAAAAGTTTAAGTAAGAAACTAAACAAAGTATTAGGTTATTTTATATGTATGCTCAACTGGAATCTTCTTAACCTAAATTTATTTAACACCTGTAGAGTTTTCCCACTGAAGGGGATTCAAATATTCTTCTTCAAAATATGCCACTTGGACATATGATTATGTTGAGCTGAAGGCAATGAAGAAACAGCAGATATAAGAGGAACTTTCTGCCCTCTCTCTCTTTCCACTGAAATGTGGAGAATAATTTACCACAGTGAAGGTGATCACCTCCTCCTCTTCCATACCAGGAAGGGGACAATGGCTCTTCAACACTGACAGCCACTCAACTCTCAGTCACTAAAGATGGCTCCAACTTGAGTCTGCACAACCAACCTCACTAAAGAACCCTCATCTTCCATGATTTTTCCTCATATGTTTACCTTTCCACAATTCAATGTCCCTTTAAGCCCAAACCCCTTTTCTTTTCTATTGCCACCTCTCCACAAATTGTTGCTCTTTGTTAAAATAGTGTATAAGTTCTCAATGAGCCTAACCACTTCTATGGATTTTCAATTCTTTTCTGCGAGGCCTCCCCATATGCATGCATAATAAACCTTTCTCCTGTTAATCTATCTTTTCTCATTTTAATTGTTATATCTCAGCTACCAAAACTATGAGAGTAGAGGAAAAATGTTTTCAACCTATACCTTCCATCTCTAGTTTTCCAACAAAAGAAATAGATGCCTTGTAAGTTGCCATCAAGCAGGGGGTCCCTTAAATTTTAGACAATGTTGTTTAGAAAACATTCAGAGGAGTGGTATGTCATCCAATGTACAATTTATTCATTGAAAAGATATGTATTTGGAATCCACTATATACTTAATGTTTAGATATAAAAGTTTAACTAAGATAGGAACAGCAATTTCTTTCATAGATGTCATATTCAACTAAGGATATGCAGGAATTAAGCAAAGAATTATAAATTTAATCACTTCATAACAATAGTATTAATGCTATGGAAGATAAATAGAGGGTGTTATAAAAATGTACTGCTAAGAGACCTGATCTGGAAAAGCAATAGGGGATGACCCATAGAGACACCTTTAGAGAGTTGTAATTTAGCTGAGTGATCAAGAATGAGCAGAAATTAACTAACACTATTATTTGGCCACACAGCCGATAAATCAACTTTATTTGATAAACTTACCATTCATGAGTTTGGGTAGGGACGGAGCCCATCCCAGTGAAAAGAAGTTAAAAATATCAGATATTCATTCACCCAGCATTCCTTTCAGTTAAACTATAGCCATATTTGTGTACGTTCTACCTTAAAGACATAAATATAAATGACTGAATTGGAGACAAGTGATTCAGAATGAATGCAGAATGGAGATGTTTTCTGTAGGTGTCAGCTGATGCAGAAATAATGAGTTGCTTGGGCAACAGGCTTGGCAGGATAAATAGCCACATATGGGACTTGGCATTGAGGACCACAAAATCTGTACTGCCATGGGTCTGAAGAGGTTTGGGATGTGGTTCCTGGCTTTATGGCCACGTGTTGTGCTCTCTAGAGCACTCCTAATAATTCTGTGAGGATCCTAACATCTTTTAATATATTTTTCTCCTTAAATTAGTCCAGGTTGTGTTTTGTCACAACTGAGCAAAGGAATGGGAGAAAGTGAACAAGAGATTCCTGGTGGAGGTGGCAGTGAATGTGAGCATCCTGAGTTGCTGAGAGAGAGAATGTGATGACAGATTAAGGCTACTGAGGTGAACAGGGACCACAGAGACAGGGTATGGAGGCCATGAAAAGAATTCTTTACTTTATCCAAACAGCAATGAGAAGTCAGTAAGGAGGCTTAAGCAGGCAGGAGACATGATAAAATTTGCATTTTTAAAGGTCACTCAGTGATTGGAGACTTTGTGCCAGAAATTACTGTAGCTCGATAAAGACTACAACTCTGGAAATACTGGGGTAAAGCTGGCTTTTTGAAATGCTGTGAGGTAAAATAAATAGGATTTGGCAAGAGGTCAGATATGTACGAGTAGGGCATTTTACTTTCACGACAAATTGTTACTTGTTCAATAAAAGCGGATGACAGATGGAGTAATTTTAATATCCATGCATTCCCTGGCAGGTCAGATTTGCGTATGTTCTACTAAACCAGATACAGTGACTAGAAGCTCATGGTCACCACAGCAGCCTGACAGTTTCCCCTTTCTCTTGACCTGGATGATTAAGTTCTGCACGTGACATAGTTGTTCTTCAGTAGCTTATAACATCATGTCATCTCTTCAACAGCAACTTACTCCTCTTTTCATGCATTTTGAAAAGAAATGAAAGCATAAATTTGTTCTAGAAATATACAAAAGAAATTCAGAAGCTAGATAAATTGAAAAATCGAGAATGTGATTGATACTTGATGAATCCCTAAACAAAGAAATCCAACTATTATTAATAAAAGAAGGTAAATTACTCATTTGTACCATCAAGTACAAATAAGCAAAATATTCTAACAGTTGAAGGCTCTTTAATTGTCTTCTACTTATAACACTGCAGAACCCACTGTTTCTTGGCCCATTGGGTATGTGTGGCTGCCAGTGGAGTCTCGGGCTTCATTATGCTCTGTCATGGAGATTTTATTTGTAATTTAACTATGTCCCTCCTCTTTGTTCCCACAGAACCCCAAGTACAGCTCCTGAACATACACTTTCATAGGGCGTGATGTTGCTGGTTTAATTTTTTGAGTGCAGAAATCAGGAATCCTTTAAAATGAGATGTGGCTTCTCCCACACAGGTGGATTCAACAGCTTTAATCATTGCGCTGAGTGGTTCAGGTTCTCACACTTGGCCCACATACATTCTGGGGGGAATGTAAGTTGATACGGTCACTATCAGAAACAGTATGGAGATTCCTCAAAATATTAAGAAAAGGGCTACCGCATGACTGGGTATCTACCCAAAAAATTTGAAAGCATTTATTCGGAAAGATATATGTACCCCTATGTTCACTGCAGCATTATTCACAGTGGTCAAGACATGCAGATCACCAAAGTGTCCTTTGATAAATGAATGGATAAAGACATGATACATATATATACAATGGAATACTACTCAGCCTTAAGAAAAGATGAAATACTGCCATTTGTAACAACATAGATGAATCTTGAAAATATCATGCTAATCAAAATAAGTCAAATGGAAAGAGTCAAGGACCATATGATTTCACTTCTATGCTGGATATAAAACTGAAAGCAGCAAATGAACAAACAAGACAAATAAAAACTCATAGACACAGACAACAATATGGTGGTTACCAGAGGGAAAGTGATGTGGGGGAGAAAGTAGCAAAAGGTAAAGGTGGTCAGATATGTGATGACAGAAGGAGATTCGACTGGGGTGGTAAACATACAATGCAATATACAGATGATATGTTACAGAATTGTACAGTTGAAACCTGTGTAACTTTATTAACCAATATCATCCCAATAAATTTAATTTAAACAATATTTTTAACTTAACAAAGAAACATTTTGAACGATTGCAGAATGTCCATGTTTTAAACTACTTAGTTTTATTATAAGCACCAATGAGTAAACATCACATAGATCTCAAATGTAATGAAAACAGTGTTTTGGAGTATTCTAAATTCATATTAAATGTGTTTGCCCAACACATACAGAACAAAAGAATAAAATCCAAATACAGTTGGAAGTTGTTTACCATTAAAGTTCATTGCCAGGCTTGGTGGAGGCACAGGGTTAAAAACCAAAATAAAAAATGATTTCCATTTACTGTGGCCAGTAGCATCATAGGCATTTATGTATATGATTTCCAGTATTTCTGGTGGTTTCACAAGGTTTTAGAGATGAGGATACTGGTGCCCAAGGCAGTAAAGCGATCTGCCTAAGAACAGAACCACCAAGCCAGGCTTCGGACAAAAACGACTTGTTTAACACCACTGCTACACATAGAATGTCCAAAGACCGTTCTTTTAATACTTCGAATACCTAGGTGTCATTAAAAAATGTTTGCTAAGTTGAATTGAGAGAGGACAGATACTCAACTCTATGAGACAAGTCAGCCAAAGCGGTCACTTTACTTCTTTTTCAACCTCTCTCCCATGGTAGGAGTAAAATTATTCCCTCTCAGGGTATCAAGCTATGACCAATTTTGTTTTGATTTTGTGTTAAACTTGCCTGTTTGTTTTTGTAAGAAATATAGGAAACTTACTAGACCTCCAGCATCCATACCATAATGGCTCCTGCAGTGGACAACTTCTTAACCCAGACATTCTGCCTAACAGGAAAAGTTCTTTAACCCAGCATGGAATTACAATTTTCCAGGAGCAATCCCTTTAGACAATTAGAAGTGACTTCTTCGTGATTTTTTTTTCTCATATTACATGGTGCCATATGGCAACAAGAATCTACCAAGCAGAGCATATGGAAAACTTGCCATGCATGGGAAAACATTAAAGAAAAAAAGATGGAAACAAGAGATGCTGCCATTGCTCATACCACCGCATGAGAAAGTTACTTGCCATTCGTGCCAAAGCAGAAGTAGTTGAGCATATCTCTAACGTGTGATTTCTATTTTACATTTAAGTCTGGCTTACCAAGCAATACTCTGCCTGTGTTAGTCCCTGTTTGAATGCCAGTTGGATAAAAATGCGTTTTCTAAGCAGTGGTTTAGCATAGCCAATTCAGAATGTTCTCTGCCTCCCACCTCAAAAAGCCTCTTTATTCTTAATCTTCATTTACAGCACCATTGATTTAGTTTCTCAGAGTAAATACTTCCAAACCGTTCTCAATTACCCCCTTCCCTTATATCCTGTACACAATCGGGCAAAAATACCATGAATTTTACTGAAGAAATACCTTCGAATCAGGTTTCTCTTTTCCATTCTCATTGTCCTACATTCAAGAACTTATCTCTTACTTGTAAAACTGCAATAACTGTCCCTATTTTCTCCCACCTAAACTTAGTTTTTCTTCCCACCAATCTAACTTCCAACTGCTGCTGGAGTTAACATTCTAGAATGCAATTCGGATTAAGTCACATCTGTAGTTCAAAACATCTGTTGGTTTGACAGATGGGAAAGAACAAGACCTGAACTTCCAGGCCCAACATCCCAGAGGCTTCACCATCTGATGCCAATGCATCTCATCTTCTTGAATACTATGCTCCAGCCACACCATTTTTTCTCACCTTTTCCTCAAACATGTTAACCCTTTTATGTTTCCGTGTCTCTGTAAATTAATCCTCTTTCCCCACCATCTTTACGGGCAAACTCCAACTCAAATGCCAATTGTCTCCTCCAGGAAGGAGTAGTTGCTTCCCTGCTCCCAGAGCTTTCAGGGTGTACTGTTACCTGTTTCTAAGTTTGAATCTCCCTCTCCATGAACACGTTTTATAATGCCTGACACTTAAAAGATAGTTAAATAATTGCTGAATAAAAAAATGAATGAATTGTTCAGTGCACTATTTTAAGATGATCCAATTTTCAACACATAGTGTTCTTTAAAGATGACTTTGGAAACTGTAAAAGAAATTAGTTTGGGAAGAAAAAACAACAAAGATATAGGGGGAAATGGTTATGCATACAATATTACATAATAATTTGTCACAAGTGAGCTTAATTTATTAAAAGGATTCCCATAATGGTTTAATAGTAAACCATTCACAGAAGACCTAGGTTTAGGTAGTTGTGACTAGAAACAAAGATTCTCTAATATTACTACAAATTTTCTCATTGTCCTTTTCTGTAATACAACAGTAGTCATGGTTCATGATGTTATTGATGATTTCATCCTTTTTTGCCTTGCTAACAACTCTGGCTACAATGGTTCAACTTGCTCCACGCCGGTAGTCTAGCTCACACTCCCTCTGCCCTATCTGATAGGCTGCTCTGACAGCAGCCTCATCTCAAACGTCAAAGGCTTACTAAAATTATTAGATAAACCCCAAAGCCCTTTTTATATCCTTTAAATTCCTCCTTAATTTATACTAATCTCCTTTAATACATAAATTGCCTATGTATCTACCAAGTTTCTAATTTCCTTAAGTCATTTTCAGATAATCGACATTATAATCAGTTTTTAATAATTGATGAAAGTAATTGTCGTAAAGGAAGAAATTATAAACACCTCCTACATGTATTATTCATCTATGTGAGTCCCGAGAACAAGAAATATCTTGAGTCATATGTAGAGGAAAGGGAAAAAACCACCAGTACTACCTCAACCTTGAGGCTGCTAAAATACCTATCACAATAAATAAATGTCATTGTCTTCTTTATCTGTTCAATACAAGTCTCTGGCATGGCTGAGAAAAGATGCTCATGGTTTATATTTAGACATTCCTCTGCTGTTCAAGGTACATTCTTTATTCTGAGCAAAACACCATACGAGTAAGTTTTATTAAAATTCAATATTTTTTGACAAATATATGCAGCCCACCATTTGTGAATATAAGTATTTTCCTAAAGTTTACTTATAACATGATTATTCAAAACTTCATTTCCCCAGAGAACTAATGTTGTAAGATTTTTGCTGCCTGACAAAAGCCAAGTTCATTACAATGGGTCTAAAACTAATACTAGTGGCACTAATTCAACCCCATAAAGCCCCATTCCTTTTTTCTTTTTCATGGCAGCATATATTTCATGTTATGATTCAGGAGACAGAAATACAGGGTCTGGCAGAAGCAACACTTGCGTGAGTGTGGTTGGTAGGGTAAGAGTATGGATGTAATAATTTATAGTTTTAATTTGAACATTTCACCTGAAATGTCATATGGTGTGCTTGAGTGCGATATTGATATGTTACAGAGAGGGGTGTTATTTGTGCCAGACCCCACATATCTCCCCCTACTAAAGTACTGGAAACCAACAGGTGGTCCTGGACTCCACAAAATATGACCACTCAGCATATGCAGAACAGAAGGGAACGCAATAAATTAAGCATTCTCCAGGAGTTACAAATTAAGCAACAAATACTTGGACACAAGGCTTTCTTGATACTCCCATTACTCTACCGAAGACAGATCACTCATCCATATGTGTAAGGAGAGACAAGAGAAGCATATCTATTTGTTATTTCAAGCCAGTATACTTTTTAAATATTTATAA
>PVJD01017706.1:0-16702 GCA_004026545.1 Mormoops blainvillei | reverse complement strand
GAGGTGATGTGTTGACAGGGGCTGGGATGCTATTGAACAAATAAATTGATGGTGGGAAGTAAAGGAGATGGAAACCAGATAATTGAGTTCAGAGAGGTGAGCAAATCAGTCAGCTTGGGTATATACTGGAGTAAAATAAGAACATGAAGCAGACGCCCTAGCACCCACGCATGTGTCCTAACCCCCCCCCCCCATATGATTCTACTGGAGAGTGGTCAGGAGGTAATGCCCCATCTCCTCCCAAAGAAACTCCCATTTCCCGTCACCACACAAGGACACAGCACTCAGGGGCTTTTACAAAGCCAAGAAGAGGGCCCTCATTAGAAACCGAACCCTGCTGGTGCTTTGATCTTGGACTTTTCAGTCCCCAGTGAGAAAACACATTTCTGTTGTTTGAGCTACCCAGTCTGTGGCATTTTGTTATGACAGCCAGAATGTTCCACGACACTCTGTGTGGGTAGGAGGTGGCGGTTAAATTTACGTCATCCCTGTTAGAATAAAATTCCCACAGGCAAGTGTTGTCCCTTTCACTGTACTTACAATAAGGAGAACAATGTTTATATAAAGTAAGTACCTAATAAATACCAATAAATTTTGCTAGTCTTTTTAATATTAATAAGTATCCCCTGCCTGTTTTGCTTTGTGCATCCAGTTGGCACCCCCGTTTACTTTCCCCTCTGCCTCCAGCAAACCTCTAGTTACCTGAAACCAGAGATCCAGGTATAGCAATACTGCAAGTTCTAGATTATACAGGACAAAGTTGGAGTACAGTTATCTAATAACCTGGAGAGTTGAGAGGCTATGCAAATTAGGAACAGCTCTTTCACACACTTTAGCATTTCTATTAAACTAAAGTTATAGCCAGTTGTATGCATTAGTAGGTGTAGAACTCAACTCCAATTGTTTTAAGTAAGGACACCTGCAGTTACGAAGAAGTAGGTATTATATGATAGTGTAACCAAAAAAGTACATTTCTCATTAAATCGTTGTGTTGTAAAACTGTCTAGGAGAAGCCTGGAAGTAACTGGATGCCATTAAGAAGAGTGGAAGGGCAATTCTTCACTCTCCTCCCTGCGATAGCACACCCACAGCATAAGTTACATCAAGGAATCCTTCCCTGTGACTCAGAAGAGGGCGGGCCTTGGGGCTCCCCCTCATGTGAGGCTAACTGTGCCCACACAGACTTACCCTCTTTATCATTAGATGCTCCAGCCTAGCAACCTGGACCTCAGCAAAGAATATTTGCAAGGTTGGCAAAGAGCAAGTGTTTGCCCTCCACAAGGCTTCAGAGCTAGCTTGGAGAATAAAATGGCAGTGACCATTAAGAGGAAAGATTAATTCTGGCCCTGTTCCCATTATGAAGGCAAGAGCAGGGAGTGGAGGGTAGGGAAGTAAATATTGAGACTCCAGTTTTTTACAAACTTATTTTCTACATTATACATCAACACCCCAAAGCCCTTTCTTATTCTGGATTTTGTATTGCCTGTGTCAGACAAGGCTGAATGCTAATTCTGTCAGGGTCTCTGCCAATTTAGGAGAGAGGAGGGGAGCCCGGGATTGGCATCCATCCATCCCATCTCACAGCCCCAAACCTCCATGAAAACCAAAAGGGGACCCGAAGTCAGGAACCAGGACCCAGAGCTGTTTTCTCCCAGGACCAAGATCCTCCCACCTCCGTCACCCTCTCCCACCCACACCACGACAATCTGGGTGGGTTGAAGACCACTGAGGTCCTAAACCCTGAAACCATTGTATAACCAGATGTAAGTAAAAAATGTAAACAAACCTACAGGGAATGGACATATAATTTATCTTCCAAACCTGGACACTTTGGAGAGTGAAAGGAAGAGCTAGTGACAAATGCCAGGACAACAGGATAAACCAGGGATGTGCTGAGCAAATGGAAGATGTGTGATTACCCTAATCCAATACCATAGAAAAGGTATAGGAAGTTCTTTCACATGATACCTAATTTGATTTGGAAATAATTGGATTTAAAAAATATTTTTCTCTCTAAGATATATTTTATTTTTCGAAGGGGTTAATACTTAGTCGGTTTACTGCTAAATTCAGTGGTTCTCAAGTGTAGCCCCTGGACCAGTGGCATCAGAATTATCTGGGAATGTGTAAGAAATACAAATTCTCAGGGCTGCCTACTTACACCTGCCAAGAGTGGGGCCCAGTAGCTTGTGTTTTAGCTCGCCCTCCGGGTGATTCAGAGATTCACAAAAGTCTGAGGACCTAATCAGTTTAGTCCTGAAGGCAGCTTGTTAGGAGGATTCACCAGGAATTTGTTTACAGTGGCTTCCTGGCCAGTGGAAAAAGGAAAATGCCTGGGCGAACCAGACCAACTTGTGCAAATAACTAATAACACTCTGCAATCGCTGCCACCTAAGCCCGGCTGTCTATCACAGTCTTCCCCTGTTGGCTAGTTGCCTGATTCTGAAGGCGGCAGCGTCTGCGCAAGCCATATGTGGGTTTTCCTAACACACTTGAGTTCCTTGGGAATAGACCGCATTTTAAAGCATGCAAATACATTGTCTGACATTCAGACCATTGGGCTTCCAATACACTTTCAGAAATTCATTATGTGTGATAATAGAGATGTGTCTAGACTTCCTGGCTGTGTGATATTTGACAAGCAATTTTTCCATCTTCCATGTATCAGTCAGAGTAGCTCGGGAGATGCTGTGTTATCAGACACCCCAAGATCTCACTGGCTTAAGACAACAAGGCTTATTTTTTGCTCATGCTTTCCGTGTATTGTAGTTTGGTAGGGTGGTGGGGCGGGAGGCTGCGGGAAGAGTCTGCTCATTGGAGTAACTCAAAGACCAATGTCTCCATCCACAAACATTGCTGATCCCCATACAAAGAACAAGAGTTCTCAAGTGTCTCACATCAACACCTAAGTGTTGACACCTGGAGGTGACACATTTCACTTCTTAACAACTCACTGGCAAAAGCTAGTTACATGGCACAACCCATGGACAGGTGAAGAGCAGAGATCAAATTCTAGATACGTTTGGAAGGTAGACGCAAGCAGGATTTCCTGACAGACTTTGTCTTGGGTATAAAAGAAAGAGAAAAGTCAGGTCACAATTTCAAAGTATATGGCCAAAAAAATTGGAAACATGGAGTGACCGCTAACAGAGATGGGGAAGGCTGGGAGTGGGGGCAGGTTTATGGAGGGAACACTAAAAATTGATTTTAGTATGAGATGTAAGAGAAAGCTTCTTGTGAAAGGCAGCCAAAACTGAAGTGTGATAATCTTTTAACATTGAAGGAGAAATAAAACCTGCACTTTAGTGCAAGCTAGCTTCCAGAATTTCAACAATCTAGTAAAATATAAAAGAGACCTGGGATAATTCTTTAGACAAAAGCTATGATTTGACTAGTTATTACATGTTTCATAGAGATTTCTCAAAATGTTGTGGGATGACTGAAGTTAAAATTAGAAAGCTAACAATCATTATGAAGTAGTCTCCCCTGACCCACAGTTTCACTTTCTGAGATTTATGTGTATCATAGTTTGGTGGGGTGGGAGGGTGTGGGAAGAATCTGCTCATTGGAGTAACTCAAAGACCAATGTCTCCATCCGCAAACATTGCAGATCTCCATACAAAGAACAAGAGTTCTCAAGTGTCTCACATCAGCACGTAAGTGCCCTAATCTGGAGGTAACACATTTCACTTCCTGCAGTCAACCATGGACTTAAAATATTAAATGAAAAATTCTGAAAGCAAATCATTCTTAAGTTTTAAATTGTGCTCCACTCTCAGTGGCGTGATGAAATCTCACCAGGTCCTGCTCCGTCCCACCCGGAACATGTGTGAATCATCCCTTTATCTGGCATCTCCGCACTGTGTACACTCCCCATCTGTCATCTGTCAGTCATTTAGTAGCTGCCATCTCGAGTATCAAGTCAGCTGAGGCACATTGCAGTGCTTGTGTTCAGGTAATCCTTATTTTTCTTAATAATGTCTCATGCACCTCACTTCACATCATTAAATAGGCATGTTATCGTCTTACATCGCCACAAAAGAAAGGTGACTACTGAACATTATTTTGAGAGATCACACTCACAAAACCTTATTACAGTATGTTTTTATAATTGTTCTACTTTGTTATTAGTTATTGTTACTATCTTACTGTGCCTAATTTATAAATTAAACTTTATTATAGGTACGTATATACAGGAAAGAGCATGATATATATAGACAGGGTTTGGTACTGCCTTAGATAAGTGACTACTGTAATCACCTTTAGATCCACCATGAGTAGATATTTGATAAATGAGTAAGCGAAATTACCATCTGCCTCAACATACATCTCCCCAAGTCTGTTCGTGTGAATGAGCAACGGGACAGGAGGTGGAGAGGTATAGCAGAAGGTGAGGAGAACCAATCGGAAGCCACGGGCTTGAAGTGACACATCATTTGGCCCGAAGGGGACTTTGTATATTGACCTATCACTGATATCAAAAAGCAGTGCACAATCTAGACTTAGTAGTCTTTGTATTAGTAGGTGGAAATTCTATTCTGCTCTAAGAAAGATGACTTATCTCAGGATATTTACCAGCAAAATAATACTGAATCTTCTGATTTTCTTTCTTCCCTGGGAGAAATAGATCTCATTTTATCTTGTTTTTCTCTGACATTTGTGGAAGTAGTATGAGCATGGCACTTTGGAACAATTGTGTTCATTTCCCTAGGATATGGGTAGCATCCAAACCTCAATGTTTTGTGTTGAAGACACTGGCAGGGAACCCCGTATGTCTGTAGCCGCCTGACACATTTCCTCCCATAAAACAGAGCCAACTGCCACAAAATAAGTATATTTGTATTTCATGTCATTTGTTTTATAAGTTGTTTAAATTATGCTGGCAGAAAATTAACATGAAGCTAAATACCTTACCCTATGGCAGGAACTACAGTATTTCTTTACGGAGGAAGTGTTTCAGAAATTCATGTTGCAGACAAGACACTGGAAATAATGTGAATGCAGATGTCTCAGAAACTCTGAAAGCATCTCTATCGATGCACTAAATAAGTAAGATTGTTGTTAGAGAAAGGAAAAGAATAGGAGTTTTGAAAAGGGAGAAACCCATAAAATGATTTTCTGAGCAATGTCAATTGTCTAGAAAAGAGTAAAATATACTATACTGAAGAGAGTGGGATTGTTTACACTCCATGGACTAAATTGCATTTGCTTTGGTCACTAGACATAAATATGTCAGCAGACAGTGGCCCTGAAAACACCCAAGACACTTTTCATTTCATACATCACATTAGTCAAAGCTGCACTGTAGCTGACAGTGGCTAACACCCCACCCTGTCCCTCCAACACACCGGTAGAACATGTTTTAGATTCTTTGTATTTACATATATTTCTTAAGTGTATTTTGACCTTCATACTTAAAGTGATGGTGTGCCTTTCTCCTGTTCTTGCTCTTAAAAAAATACCTAGATTTTAAAAAAAGAATCACATTATGGTGGCTCACAAATGAAAAAATCACAACTCAGAGGAATGATCAGGGACTTGCCTACTGTCCATCAGTGGGAACAGACAGGATCCTTCATCCCCAGGCATGGAATTTTATTTTTAATAACTTATTTACAAATTACTTGCTAGATCAGGGATAGTGGCACATTATCTCATTTAATCCTCACCATAATTCAGTAAGATTAGAGACTATTATTTTGCACATTTTTACAGGAGAGGAAATTAAAGCACAGATAGGTGAAGGGACTTGCCCAAGGCCACAGAGATGCTAAGGTGAGGACCCGGGCATTAAATGCATTCAGTCAGGTTCTCAGGTTCTATTTCCTTAATTACTGCACAGACCACCTTTTTAAAGACATAAGCCCTTCCAGAAAAATGAGCTTCTTTAGAAGATGTTCTCATACCATATCTGAATGTAACATACATAATAAGGACCCCCAGGAATCCCCTGACTCAGTAGGTCTCGGCTGGGGTCCAGAAATCTTCTGTCACAGTCAGGTGCCCGTGGATGAGCCGCACTTCGAGAACACCTCTGCCGCCTGGATAAGCAATGTCTGAGGTGGGGCAGGGTCCTTTTGAATCTGTCAACTTTTACCATACACTTTCGACATTCTTCCTAGTTGCTTGGCATCATGAGAACTTTCACCTGTGTGAAGGTTGGTGTGCCTAGTTAAGAAATCCCTGCTACAGAACCTGCCGGGCAGGGGAAACTGAGCTTCCCTGTTCCATGATTTCTTTCACGGTGGACAAACCCTTCACTTCCTGAGGTTCTGGCTCACGGGATGATACTTAATTCACCTTGCTCCTTCTTTCGAATGTCTCCTCCTGAGCTGTTCCACATCAGGAGGGCAAGCGTGTGTATGTTCTCCTTTATATAATTGTCCAGGGAACCCCACCATGGACTAGGAGGAGACTAATTCTCACCACATTATTGCACTGAAAGTGTGTGGGGGATACAGAGAAATGGGGTCCCCTGGATTCCGTCTTAAGCTGGGAATGAAGCTTGAGCTTTGGGAAGAGGGATGGATAGAAGGGAAAGTAAAGTATATACCCCAGGTACTGTGCTTGATTATTTGGATAAGTGACCTTCAACGAGCCTGTTATCTACTCTCACACATGATGATCCTGGGCTCAGAGAAGTTAGGTAACGTGACCAAGGTTGTACACCTCGACGGTGTCAGACTTGGAATTCAAATCTGGCCTGACTCCAGAGAGTATGTTTCTTCCTTGACACCATGCTGACTACTAAGAGGAAGGCTGGCCAAGACAGGGCAGGTAGCTAGCCAGGGTAAGCTCCGAGGTGATCCTAACACTACAGACTGCAGCATCTTTAACCTTTGAAGGAGCTGTCTTTTAAAAGCAAGGGCTGTGCTAACAGAGGTCTCTCTGAGAGGTTTCCCAGGCCTAAGGGTTTAGATAATGTTTATCCACTGAAATTGATTAGAGAACCTTCATTAGAAACTGTGACTATTCAATGTTGTACAAGTGTGCATATAAAAACCCAATTTTTACTGTTATGAATAAAATACAGCCTGGCCTAAAGCCCTGGGTAGTATTATGTATGATTCCAAGATGACATAGAGGAGTTCATAACACTGTACATGTTCGAAAGGCTTTTACGCTAGGTATTTCCGGGAATAGCTGTGGTGCAAGTAATAAACTCTTTTTCTTTTAAGGAATCCTCAGTTTATTCTTAAAGGTACATTTTGAAGTAGGATAACGTGATACTGTAAAATGGCCCTCCTCACAACTCCTTTGCTGACATCAGCTCAAGCGTCCTAGAGAAACTGATGGTTGTTCATTCCTTGGAACTACAATCGATTTTGAATTTTTTAATGTACGTTCCTTAACCTTTTCTGAAATTCACGTTTCTGTCCTGTTAAAAAAACAAACTGAAAAAAATCCTTTCTTATTTATATCTGGAAACTGTTATATCAATCAAAGAATAATGCACATGAAAAATGCTTGGTGACTTTATCACGCTGTTCAAAGAGAAAGAGTTTGCTTTTCAACCATGCTAACTGATTACTTTTCAGGAGTAGCATGCTGGCTTCTTTAGTTAGTAGGCAGTTAATAGCATTTGTAAGTATCATTCTTCACTATTTACGTTGTGTTTATGCATATATACTTCACTAACTATGTGCTAAGTATTTTGTGAATAGTAACGCATTTAACTTACTGGGAATAGTTTCCTTTTAGGCAACAAACTGCTTTATAAAATTCTCTGTTTGTCCATGAGGAATTCTATCATATCTTTGAAAGTGACTAATTTCATGCTCTGCAACTTACAGAACTTTATTTAAAAATTATATTCAGTAAAGTATCTGTTACCATTAGCAGTCCTTTACCAATGACTCTAGTCTGAAGTTTTTCTCTCTTTCTAATGGGAGATAGTTCTCATCCAGTGGTTTGCTGTAAATGTTTTATAACCAGATGGGTGATGTTTAATAACCAGGCCATGGGAGGAGATAAAGACCCTGATTTGCATAATTCACCAATTCCTAGGGCATACTCTCACCATGGCTGAGTTAATGCTAACAACATGATGTCACAATGTGAACTTGGGAAGAGATGATAACAATAAGTTCCCATGAGTGAAATCTTTTTGTTTCTTATCTTAAAGATGCTGTAAATCAAGTTTAGTGAGAATAACCTAAATACCTAGATAAGCTCAGAAAAAATAAATGTCTCTGGACAGCTTCCAATTTCCTATGTAGATATAGTTGATAAGATTTCAAATCTCATATAAACACAAACCAATGGGAGGACTCCATAAGCATGAGTATATTTTCATAAGCCACTTTTACTAGAAATTAAATGCATTCACAAGTGAATGACCCTTTCTTGTATGTAGGCTAACTCAGCTAAAGTAAGCAGCGTGAGCAGAGACCATGTTAGTATGGGAAGCAAACTAAGAAAAAGAGGTCTCTGCTAATATTAACCACCCATGACCCATCAGGGCTGGGACAAATTCACGGCCTTCGAGTTGAGAAATGATTGTACCCAGTAAGATGTCAAGGGGATCAGGCTGCGATTCAGTAGACCCAAATTCCAGGGTCACTTTCTGTGTCACTTAAGTCTTATTAAGACTCCAGTTACCTCATCTTTATATTGGAAATAATAATTATTATTGAAAGTATAAATGCCAAGGTACTTTAAAAGGCAAAGTCATCATACTAATATATATTAATAATGGGGTGTTAAAAGTATGGTTGTATCTCTTGTGGGGGGTTAGATTCTAAAGTCAGGGCATGAAAAGCAGAAATTGTGTAACCTCAACCCATGCTTCTCATTCCTTAGATATCATAGCTTCCACAGAAAATGATAATATTGGTGGGTCACACTGTGCACTAAGTAGAGAAGCTTCTCATTCCAAGCTGAATAATGCTTACTGGAAGAAATGTTTCAAGTATTATAAGCCAGACTCATTTAGGGTTTCTTTGTCCCCTGAGATGTAGAAAAAAAAAATATATGCACTGACCCAAGTCCAAAGCCCTCTCCAAGAACTTGGAGGATTTCTAGAGCACTAATGTTCACACTCATCCTAGTCCCTGGCAAATACTCACGTACTGTCTGTCTCTATCGATTTGCCTATTCCAGGCATTCCATATAAATGAAATCATACTATATGGGCCTTTTAAACCTGGCTTCTTTCACTTTACCATAATGTTTTCATGAAGTTATCCATGTTGTATCATATAGCACAACTTCATTCCTTTTAATGGCTGAATAATATTCCATTGTATGGTATACCACATCAGTTGACAAGCATTTGGATCATTTCCATTTTTTATAATGAATAACACTGGGCTGACCATCCATGTAAGTTTTTATGTGAATACACATTTTCAATTCTCTTGGGCATATACCTAAGAAAGAAATAGCTATGTTCTCTCTTTAGAGAATTGTGTATTCAAATGCTTTTCTTATATTTAAATGGGTTGTCTTTTATCAAGTTATGTGTTTTTTATATATTATGGATACAAGTTCCTTATCAAATATATGATTTGCCAATAATTTTTTATTTACATAGTTATAATATGTAATAAACTGTATGTAAAAATTTGCAAGTTCACAAAGAATGACTTCTATGTTTTCTTGTAAAAGTTTTATAGTGTTAGCTCTTATGTTTAGGTCTTTGGTCCATTTTGAGTTGATTTTTATATACACTGTGGCATTGATGCTTTTATGGTACCTCTTCCTTTGGGCTCCTCCCACATAGTGTTTCTGTTCTCACATTGACACACAGGAAAACCATGTTCTTCCTTGATTTCTAGACATACAGAGAAACACACACATACGGTCAAACTCTTCTTTCATAAAACATCCATGAGATAGCAGAGTTCACAAAAATGTTAGTAGTCGAACAACCTAAAATCACTGTTTGTACAACCCTAATCTTCAAAGATCTCTTGGCCAAGGGGTGTTTCCCTGTTAATTGCTCCCTTCTACCCCCCGCCCCCCCCACACATACAGTTCACTTCCTCAGTGTAATTTTTTGCTGTTCTCCCCAGGCTCCATCAAGAAATAAAACACAATCTTCTCTTATTTTCCCCATGCAGCACAGCTTAATTTCCTCATTTCCTTCCTTGAGGTCATCATGCTTTCTCACTTTCTTCCCCAAAGGATGTATTTTTCTCCAAAAACGAATTCTGGTATCACTTTTCACACCATGATTTTAGGAACGTTTTAATGAAGAGTGGTCCTAGGATTGAGTAAAGAGCCCAGATACATGAACAGTAAAAAAGAAGAATCACCAAGTAAATTAAAGCAAGGCACAAAAAGTGGAGAGGGAAAACACCTTTGTTGATGATCATCAATGATTTCAATGTGTTGCTAACGCTGAAGGTGGCAGAAAGGGCTTATAGGTCAGTTCAATGTGATGGGGGCGGGTTGCAAGTTGTGAAGAGATTAATTGGTGGAAGGGAGAAAGAAACCTAGTTTTAAATAAACAAAGCTATGGTGTTGTGATTATAAAGATTCACAGTTCTTTGGAGCTAGATATGTTTTCCAATTAAATATTTTTCAGATTTTAGAAAAGTAATACTATAATTAATCCAGATATGTATTATAGAATACTCTGATAACGGGCTGAGGCAGCATCTTATAATCAAACACAGAATTAAACATATATAACAGTAAGGGGCATGAAAACTCTAAATAGTTTTATATCAGTTTTAGGTCTGTTTTTGTTGCCAAAGGAGTTAGGAAAAGAAAAACTTCCCTTTTCACTTTTATTTTATTTTTTCTTTGTAATTCTGAATGTCATATTGTAGACATATATCTTAGAAATACCAGATCTGTGGGTGATAGGCCATTCTTCAAATGTTCCCTTTTGCTGAGACAGCTCAGCAAATCTACAGGTGATGAGGATGAAGGTGAGGATGCTTCCCAAATGCCAGTTTTTCTTGCTGATGCATCATTTGCTGGTGATTTGCCTTGCAGATCAGCTTTGCTGGTTAGAAGCATTCACTTTAGCCTTATTTCATCCCAGCTTTCTTTTTCAGCTCTTATAGTTTACTGCCGTAGATATAGTCAAAACATCAGATGATGGGCAAATGATGTTTAAAACAATAATGTGAGCTCAAATCACTTCAGAGAGGAGAGTGTCAGGGGAAAAGAGAATAGACTAAAACAGTATTTGGAATTGTTACCTCTCTCCTCCCCCAAAAAAGCCCCATTAGCTGTACCAACTCTGTTTGGAACAACTAGAATGATAATAAATGAACACAGGGATCTAGAAAGAGAGACTGGAAGCCTTTATAGACTCATCTGAGACTTAAAAGCAAATAATCCTAATTTACCTTTTACCTAAAGGGATTCTGATACAGCTTTGACACAGAAGAAAATAGCCAAGATTTAGAGTCAGGATACTGGGTCTTATTCAGTTTCCTCCTCAATATGGCCCTAACAAGCACCGTTTATTTTCATTAATGAAAATTACCATTTTGTAAGAGTCATGTGATAGGAACATCTTACATTACATTAGCTCTAATATTCATAATAGCCTTATGATACAGGACCTAACATCTACATATAATTGATGAGGAAATTGAGGTTTGGAGAGGTTAACTAGCTTACCTAAGCTGTATAGTAAATAATTGATTCCACTGGGATTAGACATAGCTCTGTCCGATGCTAAAGCTCATGTTCTTTCTATTATTCAAGATGCATCTTTGATACCCTGGTTTTACCATTGTCCATATAAATACTAATTTTACTGTACAGTGTAGAAATCCAAAGACCTGGTTTCAAATCTAAACTTTGACGTATGTTAGCTATGTGACATTGGAGTAGCAACAATGGTGATATTTACCATTAACTATGGATCAAGCACTATTCCAGGAAATTTTAGATAGATAGATATAAAATATATGAGGTCTGTCCATAAAAAATTCAGCCATTGTTAATATAACAAGAATGGTTTGTGTGATGCAACCTGGCAGCCAAGGAAAGTGGACTAGAATGTGCATATGTGAACAGTGATGACTTCACTGTACTAGTAGGGGCATTAGACACAGCTGAGTGAGCATGTGTACCATGTGGCCATTGCATTCGAAACAACTGAGTGAGTAGAGCAATGAATCTGCATCAAATCTTGCATTAAGCTTGAACATTCCTCCGTGGAAACTATTCAGATGATTCAAAAGGCTTTCGGGGATGATGCAATGAGTGCAGCACAAATAAAAGTATGGCACAAATGCTTCAGGGATGGTTGAGAATTTGTTAAAAGTGATCCATATTCTGGAAGGCCTGCTACAAGCAGAGCCTCTGAGGATGTTAAATGTGCTTGGGCTGCAGTCAACAAAGATCAGCAACTGACAGTGTGACAACTAGAAGCTGATCTGGGGATTCCAAAAACTACTGTGTCTGAGATTTTGATGCAGGACCTTGGCATGAAATGTGTCCTGGCAAATTTCATTCTGTGGCTTCTGCTACCAGAGCAGAAGGAACATCATGCTACACTTGCTGATGACTTGATTCAAACCTCTACTGATGAACCACATTTCCTCAAGAAGGGCATAACTTTGAAGGGGACTTAAGGCATCATTGTCCTATGTGCAATGTTTCCTGGATCTTGTATCATCTAATGTCTCTGTTTTTCATAGTGTGTGGCTGGATACTTTCTGGACATATCATGTATATGACACCCCATTAATTCTGTTGAGTGCACATGACATAATGTGAATCAGTGTTTTTCACAGAGCGTTATAGATACTTTGACATACCCTAAAAGTTTTATGCTAATATAAATTTGAAAAACACTGAATATATTTACCTCTTGGAGATTTTCAATGCACGTCTACATTATAATGATGCTGAGAAGTATTTGAGACTAAAAAGAAATGGTTGGATCTTGTTTAATCAGGAGGTTTTCCAAATATTTTGAGCATGAAACTTCTTTATTCAGAGTTTACCTGTTAACATCTGAAGCTTCCCATAGAATGTATTTTGAGAAATTCTTATCCACAAGAAAGTCCTATGTGCACTTCCATAAAGTATAGCATGATCACTCATGCCATTTTGTACAATCATAGTGTAAGTTCACAAAGTAAACAGAGTTTCTTTGGGTCAAAAAATGAGTTGAACTTTAACTTCTCATTCCACCCAAGAGCTTCTCCCACTTATTTTACATTTGTAAAAATAAAAGGCATTTCTTGAGTTATGTCTGACCATCCAAATTCAACCTACTCAGGTCCGGGTCCACGTTTCTCTCTTTCACAAAATCTTCCCCACCCTTAGTCTCTCTTGCCCACAGGGATCCCTCTGTTCTCTGACCTGTCTGGTACTGACTGTCCCCAAGGAACTAGGGCTTTTGGAGTCGTCTCTAAGAAACAGGAATTATGCAGAATTAAAATGTCCCACATTTGACGAAGTTGAATAGGATTAGAGTAAAATTTGTGAGAAAACCACAGTTTTAAAAGAAAAGGCAGCATTTTTCTCATTGAAGTTTCAAAAGAAACTGCTTTTCTTCTTTTTTCCTTTATTTTTCTTCTTTTTCTCCCCTTTGTGATCCAATCCCAAGTTCACAATTACAAAAATTTTATTTATATAAAACAGATATTAAGTCTTCTAAACTTGAACATGGACATACATTTAAATTTCTTATATATCTTTTAAAAAAAAATACAACAAAGAAAAAAGTGACTCTCTGCCCTGTGTAAATCTTGATAGTTTTTAGCTTTTAACACTTTACAGCTATATCAAAATCTGTTTCTATTTTAAAAAATGATATACAACTTTTTCATTGAAACTTAGCACATTATTTATTACTGAGGACGCTTACTGAAGTAAAATTGAGCAGTGTTTACTCAATTTAAAATGTCGTAAGTATGCTCAGTGCTTCTCTGTCAAGTGAGACATCCTTTGACCTGTGCCTAAAGCACCAATGGGAATGATACATGTTCTAAAGGAAATCTCCCATAATACTGTGAATTTCAAAAAATAGGTAAGGGATTGCTTGAGAGTGTGACACTGTAGCTGTCCTTGGGGAAGCTGGAGTTAGACAGGAGAGGATGAGTTAAACTAGCGTACTGAGATCAGCAACAACGCAGTGTGAGTACAGGATGATTATGTCAGCTACTAGTTTACTAACTTAAAAACAACCACAAACTTAATATGGTGCTTATCATGTTATAGACAGAAAAATAAAATTAGGCAGAGATACAGAGGGGATGCTAATTTCAACTGCTTCATATAATAGAAAAGGGTCAGAAAAAGTTTGATTTTTAAAATTCTCATGATTTTCTAAAATAGAATTAGATACCTCAGCAGAATCTTTGGAATGCAAAAGGTGATTTCTTTGAAACACCCTGGTTAATTATAATATCATTACTCGAATCCGAATTGTGATTTATAGAAAGTAGTCAAGGACAGGAATTATACCTGTGATGGTGATTCAAAGTTATTTATAATAATTCACATCAGTTCTCAATATAGCTAGAAATTTGTCTGGGAGATCTTCAGCCAGAATCTGTCTACCCCATGCACAGGGCCTGGAATTAGCAAGTGCTCGGTAAATGCTTGCTCCCCAGACTAGCCAAGTGGGCAAAGAGAACAGAGTGAGGAAACACAGGCAACGATAGAGATATCGTGGTGTTGTTTAGCAACGTGTTTCTGTCATTTTCCAAAATGCCTCATAGTTTTTAAACTCTCGTTATTCTATTTCCTCTCTGTTAACTCATTCATTTATTTAAGCATTCATTCACTGAAAACTCTTTGAGCCTATTCTCTGTTCTAGGTATTAGATATACACTGTGCCATCCCAGGATTTATGGCCTAGGAGAAGATACAGACAAAAAAGAAGAAAGAAAATATATACATAATATGTACATAATAATAGGGTAAATAATAAGAATAAAAATAATGGTGGCAAATACTCAAGGAGGATATACTACTTCAGAGTGACAGCTCTAGGTGAACAGAAATTTCACTTTTCTTTGTGAAATCACTGTATTAAACTGATCGGTATTCACTGATTTGCCAATAAAGCACTATGACCTTTAAAACTATATAATTTTGTTAGCCAGTGTCACCCCAACAAAATCAATAAAAAGAGGAAAAAACTGAGGTTCGAAACCTCCCTAACACACAGAAGACACTACCAGAGAAAACACATTTTGCAAAGAAAAAATGTACAGGTAATAGGATCTTAAATGTCACGATTGCCCTTCATTAGATGAAAAACAGCAACAAAAGACTCTTGCTTTAAAACATTTTTTTCGAGGCCAAGGCATGGCCTATTATTGATGCAGAAGACCTTTGATTCACTCTTTTTAAAGGCAGCAGAGCGTTAGGAAGACTATGGATTTGGGAACCCGCTCTGAGAAACAAGAGTGTGAATTCATGCCCTTCCACACATTTTTTTTTATGTGACCGTGGAAAACTTATTTAGTTCTTCAGAGCCTCATTTTTGTAAGCATTTTTGTTGAAACACGCACCCACACATACCCACAAAACCCTCAAAATTTCAGTGTATAGCCTACCTAATGAATTATCACCAAAAGAAATCTCTGTAGCCACCACCCAAATAAAGACACGGACGTTGCCAGCTCACCAAAATTCCCTTTCGGGCCCCCTCCAGTCACTTCTCCTCCAGACTAACCATTCCCTTGACTTCTAACATTACAATTTAGTGCTGTATCCTTTTATACATATGAAATCAAATTACATGTATTGTTTAGGGTCTATCTCCTTTTGCAGAGGCCCCTTTCTGTGTGTAAACTGGGGTCACTGATGCCTGTCTGGCCTGGCAGTTTTGACAGTGGTGCTGTGGCTGGGCACCACGTAACGTGCATGGGTCCCAGCCTGTCGCCAGGAAAGGTGAGAGCGTTTTTTCCACCGCAGTTGCTGTTCCCAAGCAGCGTGCACACAGGTGGAAATGCTAGTGGCAATAAATGGAGTGGGTCTGGGACATTTGATAGGCCTGATTTTGCCTTGAGATCAGTGGTTTCAAAATGGCCCATAATCCTGGCATTAAAATCTTTTTCTCCTCTATGCCGTTTTCTCCTACAGAGCAGCAGGCAGTTCCTCCTTCATTCATTTCCAAGCAGGGTCAAGGGGTAGGTGCCCACAGAAAATGATACAGGTGAGCCAAGCAGGTTTTCAAAGATAATAATTACAACTAATCTTTCATGAGGGTTTACTCTATTTATCGCTTCACATAGATTATGTCACTTAATTGTCACTACAGCTGAATAAGGAAGGAATCATATTATCCCCATTGTAGAGGTGAGGTACTGAGGCAAAAAAGGCGGAAGTTTATCCAACCTCCAAGAGACGGCATTAGGGTGTCATGCTAGGCTGTCCGTCTCCAGATCACCAGAATGTAGATTTTTAACTACGAATGTGCAGGCCCCTGATACAAGCAGATCCTGTCATTTTTTTACTGCAATTCTTTAGTAAAGGTTATCACCTATAGATTTCAACTTATTACTGTAGAGGTTCTTGGCTTTAAAAATAATGGGAAAGTCTATTAGCACTCTCCCCTCTAAACTTACTAGGAAATGTCCTCAGTATCTATCATTCAACAGAGCTTAAAGGAACAGGCCACAGAATGTCTCATTAAAAGCCCTAAAATTTAAAGCTGAAATCTAATTTTGCTGTGTTACACCTGCACTAGAGTACATCATGTTATCTGGGAAAATGACTTGGGGGACTTCAGTGTCCTCTCTAGTTCAACTGCTATTTCCTTCTTCTG
>PVJD01017705.1:0-16704 GCA_004026545.1 Mormoops blainvillei | reverse complement strand
GTGGACAGGGGCTGAAGGATCCACGTGCAAGGCCACTCACATGTTCGTTGGCAAAAGGCTTCATTGGGTTCCCTGCCAAAGGGCTGTTCATAACATGGCAGCTGGTTTTCCCGGGGGGAGGGATCTGGTGGGGGCTTGGAGATGAGAGGGAGAGAGAGAGAGCCGAGATGGAAGCTATGGTGTCTTTTTATAACTTAATATCAAAAACGACATGCCATTTTCTGCCCTGTTCTATTGGTCCCACAGGCTGACCCTGACACGGGGTCGGGGGGACTCCGTGCATGTGAGTCCAGAGGACGGGATTCCTGGAGGTGATTGTGGAGATGACTGTTGAGCAGACAGCAGGCCTCGGCCGCCACACTGCGTGCTCAAGGAGTTGAACTAAATAGAAATGGAGGAAAGGAGTTGAAATGAAGGGCTTCTGTTTTCAGGGTGAAGAGAAGGAACAGGATAAGAAAGCCTACACTGATTTCATGCCTTCTACATGCTAGCCATGTACATAGGTCACTTCATTGACTTTCCCCAACGACGCCGTGACAGGGAGGTGGTGATGTCTCTGCCGCATGACTAAGAGCACCAGAGAGGCCAAACCTCAGCCTGCCCTCCCTGCAGCTGACCCTTTTTAAAGCTGTCCCCGCCCACAGCTGGCTACCTGTCTGTGCTATTTGGGTTAGTTGAGTCCGTCTGATGCTTTTCTATGAACCTGAACAAAGGAGACTTGACGAGAGAGTGAGGATTTGGTACTCGGAACAGAAGCTCAAAACCACACTGTGGTGACCACTGATTCGCTGCTGAGACTCCCCATCAGGGAGGGACTTGTTAGTCCAGGGGATGGCAGTGCCGTTGGCAGACAGCCCTTTCAGGGACAGCCTCAGCTGCCGGGCTCTACCCTGCTCAAGGTCGTGCCATTTCCTGGGGAGGATGGGGGGGATTTACAGTGACTAATGGATGCAAAAGGCCTGACCATCTTGGCCCAACTCAAGACAACTCCAAAGGGACCCTGTGGCGCCTGTGGGATCGGCCAGGGCAAGCTGTGGACTTGAATGGCAGTTCCACGTCTCTTTGCTCAGTCCTGCTTCCATGCCCTCCCTTCTCCAGTTTTGGATTCCAAGGGCTCACCTTAGTAAAAGCCCTGCACACTCAGCAGCCTCAGAGTCTGCTTCTTGGGACACCTGGCCTGTTGTCGCAGCTCAAGAAAACAGGCACGAGGACGCGGTTCTGGGTCCGCCTCCTGGCAGTGAGGCTCAGCCCTGGTGGTCGGTAGAACACAGCCTCCAGCACACGGTGGCAATTCCATTGTTAAGGCTTTCGCCAGTCATGGATTGTGACAACAGACGCTGGTGTCGCTCTTCAAGATCTAAGCGATGCAGGGGTGGTGGGTGGTCTCCATCATGACTCCATTTAATCCACTGGTGAATGGCCCCTGAAAACAACATACAGACCCTGGAGAGTGGCAGTGGTCTTCTACAAAGTCAACCGAGTAGCCACAGCTCCAATTGCAGCTGACGTACCACATGCTGACTCTCTATCCTTGGTAATAGTATAACCCAGAAAGGTGTGGATTACCTGGACAGCCTGTAGGACATCACATCGACCCCAGTGATCCGCTGCATTGATGATACCATACTCATCGAACCAGATGAGCAAGAAATGGCTGGCACGTTAACAATCTTGATGTGGTACATATGCTCCAGTGGGCAGAAAATAAACCCGTGAAAATTCAGGGATTTTCACTTTTTAAGGGTCCAGTGGTTAAGGGAATACTGGGACATTCCATCCAAAGTAAAGGACAAAGGGTGGCCCCCTGCTCCTGCCACACTGTAGAGAACACAGAGCTCGGTAGGCTTCTGCGGAGCATCTTCCAAGCCTGGGAATACATCTGTGACCCCGACATGGGGCTGCATAAAACGCTGCCAGATCTGAGAGGGGCCCCGAGAAGGAAAGAGTTCAGTAGTAGGTCGAGCTACAGGGCAAGCAGCCCTGCCACTTGGGTCACGTGGCTCAGTAGACCGTATAATACCGGAGGAGCCGGTGGTGAGCGAAGACGCCACGTGGCAAGCCCCAGTGAGAGAGTCATGATGGGGACCCCTAGGTTTCGGGTGCAAGGCTATGCCGCCTGCAGGGTGGACGGTACACTGTTTGGAAGGTAATCCTTTGCATGCTACGGGGCCCTAACAAACATACGATGCTTTGTTATGGGGCACTCCGTGACCGTGTGGCCACAACTGGCTACAATGACTTGGATTCTCTCAAACACACCAGGTCACGATGCGGGGCAGGCCCAGAGCATGACATCATCAGGTGGAGGTGGTGCCCCTGGGCTCCAGCATGAACAGAACCGAGGGCAGAAAACAAAGAAGCGGCAGGAACGGGCAGCCTGCCTGCGCCACGGCCCCTACCTAGCTCACGCTCAGGCTGCAGAGGGCGGGGAGGACCCCGTAGGACAAGCCGACAGAGGAAGTAAAGCTAAGCTTGATTCATACGTGGGTCAGCTGGGATTTGTGGGTGCCGGGAGACAGGGAGTGGCAGCCCACGTAGGAGTGGTCTTGAAAGACAGTGGCAGGGAAACGTCCTCCCGGTGGGCAGAGCTTTGGGCAGGGCATTTGCCCACTTCCTTAAAGAAGCAGACCGAGGTTAGAATAAATACAGACTCATCATAGGCCGAGGCTGTGGTTCGACCTGTATCATAGCTCGGCTTCTGCTGTCTGTCCTGCTTCCTGTCCTTTCCTCTTCTGGGTTTGGGTCCCAAGGGCACAGAAACACCCTACAACACACCCCACTCCATCTCAGAGTCTGTCCAACAAGGATCCCAGCCTGTGACATAAAGAGAGCAGGCAGGCGACAGTTCCTGAGACAGAAGAGCCAGGGGAGCCCTGAGTGGTGCAGTCAGCAGGGCTGAGGGTGCTGAGAGGCAGCGGCAGGAGGGACGGGGCCGAAATAGAGCAGAGCGGTCACAGTGGTGGCAGGTGCCGCTGTGAAGTGACTGACAATGTAACCAGTTCCTAGAGCTGTCTCAACTTCTCAGCCACCTGCAGGTCCCCAACCAGTTTCTCGGTTCTGCAGAGCTTGTCTTTGCGGTTCCACGAGATGTCTGTCCTCCTGTGTGGGGGGCCAGACTGCCCACTGTCACCCCGGGTCGATACCTCCTGGTTCCTAATAAAAGAATGTGTATTGCACACATAGTGTAGTGGGTTAAATGGTGCCCCCACCAAAAAACATATGTTCACATCCTAACTTCTAAAACATGTGGGTGTGACCTCATTTGGAAAAAGAAGTCACACTGTTTGCAAACATAATTAACGATCTTGAGATGAGATCATCCTGGATTACCCAAGGGATTCCTAAATCCCTTATAAGGAGAAGTATCCTTGTAAGAAGAAGGCAAGGGAGTGACGCAGGGAGGCGGAGGGAAGACCATGTGGAGACAGAGGCAGAGGCGGGAGTTTTGCAGCCACAGCCACGAGACACCAAGAGCCACTAGCAGCTGCAGGAGGCCAGGCTGCCTCACCCCCAGCATCTCCAGGGGAAGCACAGCCCTCTTGAGTCAACTGATTTTGGCCTCCAGAACTGTGAGAGAATAAATTTCTGTTGTCTTAAGCCACCAAGTTTGTGGCGATTCGTTACTGCAACCCTAGGAAGCTAATACACACAGAAACCGTGAACGAAGAGCGATCCCAGTTTCCCATGTTGCTGAATGTGGCTAGAAGACAGAGCCCTGGTCTGTGGGAAGAAGCAGACAGGACATGTGACTCTCCCAAGTGCTGCTGCTGCTACCAGACGAGGTGGCCTCGAAAAACTTAGGATCTAAGAGTGGAACCTGCAGAGGTTCCCTCCCAGGAAGAGCAATTAAGCAACTGTTCCCAAGTTCAAGTCCAAGACCAAGTTCTCACCAATCTGCAGTGTAATGAGGGGAAAATGACAATTATAAATGTAAAGCACTGTTCTTTATCCTGAGATTAAATCTTTCTTTCCCTTTTTGGAAAAGAAAAATCCTCTGGAGAAATCAGCAATGGCAGATGGCGTGGTGACCACTTTTGACCTTTTCATCCCATAGTTCCTTTTATTCCTAACATTTCAGGAAGGGAACTAGAAGAAGAAGGACATCCCCAATTTAAGAATTAGGAATTGATAACAAGTTTGGTGAGCAGCCCTGAGCCATAAAGGACTGACTGGCCAGTAAGTTGTCTTTAAAAATGTCCCTGTCTAGTACCGGCCCTCCAGCCAAATGCTGGCAATGCTACAAGGGTCCCCACAATGATTTGGAGAAAGGTGGGTGGGGAATGCTACTGGTGTATAGCTCTCCAAAGTCTGAGACCCCCGTGGTAGCGCACAATGCAGGGCGGCCGTCAAGGGCCCGGCAGCATCTTGTTCAAAGAATTCCGCATCTCGCACGTTTCTGTGAGGGCTAAGGACAGGAGCGACGTCTGGGTGGAGAATTGAGGAAGTTTTCATGGAGACGTGCAATGATTTTGAAATGGGTTTCAAGGACAAATAGAATTTATTTTTTGGACATATTTTGAATAGGTAATACAATTGAAAATGACAATGGAAATTCTTACTCTGATGGCAGAATGGTTTCCCTCCACCCAAGGGCAAATTTTAAAATTGAGTTTTATTATATATTTTTAAGTGATTCTAAAAGCACCTACCTCCCTATAGTAAAAACTTGACCAAGTGCACGGGTGCCATCTGGTTAGTAACTTTCTATGTCTCCCCACCTCCCCCCGCCCCCCACAGTTATTTCCTAGGGTTTTTGTGGGAGGGGAGAGCACTTGGTTTGCATCTGCTTGGAGACAGGGAGACCCAGGACTTAAGGTCCATGCTTCCACCGGCCACACCGGCTTGTGAGGAGCGGCTGTGTGGGGAAGGTCAATTTGCAGCCCAGGGCTCTGTCCTTGGAGGAGAGAGAAAGGCCTTCAGTTGGACACTTGGGATTACGTCAAAGTGCACGGAAGGTTGTGACGCTGGTCATCTCATGAAGTCGCATCCAGGTTTTCAGCTGTACATGCTAGTGGCAGAGGCGGATTAAGGTTGGTTGAGGTCCCGGGCGCAGAAGAAAATATTGGGCCCCTTTAAAAAAAAGAGAGAGAGAGAGACAAGGGAAATAAAAATACATGCCTTCCAAAGCTGGGCCCAGGGTGCACGCCCAGTGCGCCCGCCATTAAATCCACCTCTGGCTAGTGGCTTAAGAAAAAGATAACCAATACCTTTCATTTTAAGAAAAATATTTATGGATTTAATTTTTAGAGAGAGGAGAAGGAAGGCAGATGGAGAGAAACATCGACGGGCTGCCTCTTGCACGCACCCCGACCAGTGACTGGGCCTGCAACCCATGCAAGTGGCCTGACCTGGAATCAAACCAGCAACTTTTCACTTTGTGGAACAACTGACACCCAGCCGACTGACCCACACCAGTGACGGCAATGCCCAGTTCCTCTCAGATGCACAGCCACTTCCTGATAGCATCTTAGCTAAATGTACAGAACAGAATCAGCCCCTGGTTTTTAAGATTAAAAGAGGGATATGAGCGTAGCTATCTCTTCATCGCTGCCTAACGATCAGCTTAGACAGTGTGCATGAAAAGCTTCAAGTTATGGAATCGCTTCAGGATTATAAAACTAATACATGAAATCGCAGGGGAAAAACTCAAAACATTGGAGTTTTTTTAAAAAATGGCGTCCGTCGGATGTACGCTGGCCAGCAGCAATGCTCTGAGCTTCGCAGGAGGCTGCGCTGGGGCCAAGCTGCTGGGGGTCCGAGGCTCCCACAGGGTGGTGCCTCGGAGACCCCACAGGAGACCCCGAAATGTTGGGGGCAGGGATGGGTGTTGACCGAAGGGAGCGACCTATGGTGCGAAAAGAAGGAAAAGCGTCGAGGAGTTAAGTAGGTAAATTCAGGTGCTTAAGCAGGTGTTAGTTAAGCAGTTTGTTAGGCAGTTGAAGTCATATCCTTGCTCTGCAGCCTGATCTTCTGTTGGGGAAAAAAAAGACAAGCTGAGGTCAGAAAACGAGCCGTAGCTGCGGTTCGGCTTGCGCGCTGCCACCCTTGGGAGTGAGGAGCCCTGGAGCAGGGCCCAGCCTGGCCAGGTAGAGCCGAGGAACTCACCCAGGACCACCCCGCACGAGCTCCGTCTGGGCGGCCCCCTGCACCGCAGTAATGGCATCGCTGATGAGAAAAGTCAAATACAGATGACAGAGGAGGCACAGGACGCCATCTGGCACGCCTCGAGCTTCCAAGGGCGCTCACGCCGCCTGGGGGTCTCACTGAGATATGGATTCTGGCTCACTGGGTCTGCAGTGAGGCCTGAGACTCTGCTTTTCTGACAAGATGCCAGGCGACGCTGCTGCTGGTGGCCCGGGGACCACACTTGGAGTAGCAAGGGCCCGTCTGGTATCACTTTTGGGGAAGCTCTGGACGGTTTGGGGAGCAGACAGAGAAGGACGTCACGAAGGGGAAAGAATCTAGTGCAGGTGAAAGGGCGCAGCGGGGAGGGCCCTGGCAGCTGCAAGCCCCCAGAACTACTGACAGATGGCGGTCGAGAAGCGAGACATGGGGCTGGGGCACGGGGCAGTGCCCGCCGTGTGACTCAGCGCAGGGTCTCAGCCTCATCCTGAACCCACACGCTTCCCTTCCTTCTGTTCTGATAGGTCAGACTGTGTGTGATAGGGGCTGAGGTGGCTTCAGATGTCACAGGCAGAGGACAATTTCCAGAGGTAGGAAGGCCATCTTCTCTCGAAAGGGAAGGTTTTCCCTTCATGTCTCATTGGCCAGGTTGAGTGTGTGTGCCCCTTACTATGCCAGTTGCTGGAAAGAGAAGTGTTATCCTGAGTAGCTTAGCTGAATCATGTTCTGCCTTCTTGGCACTGGGGACAGGAACAGATCTAAGATCTGATAATTCCGTTATCTTTTCTGTTGTTTGTTGTTTCTGCTTACTCTCGCCCATGGTGTCTTGCTTCCTTCTGTATTTAGTGATTTTTTTTTCCCCCAATTTTTTCTCCCCTTTATTCCCCTCTACCCTGCACCCCTCTTCCTACTGGCATTCCCCCCCTTAGTTCATGTCCATGGGTCGTACATATAAGTTTTTTGGCTTCTCCATTTCCTATACTATTCTTAACCTCCTCCGCCCACCGTCTATTTTGTACCTACCGTTCACATTTCTTATTCCCTGTACCTTTTTTCCCCATTCTCTCCCCTCGCTCGCTCTGCTGATAGCCCTCCATGTGATCTCCATTCCTGGGATTCTGTTCCTGTTCTAGTTGTTTGCTTAGTTTGTTTTTGATTTTATTTTTTTAGGTTCAGTTGTTGACAGTTGTGAGTTTGTTGTCATTTTACTGTTCATAGTGTTGATCATCTTCTTTTTCTTAGATTAGTCCCTTTAATATTTCATATAATAAGTGCTTGGTGGTGATGAACTCCTTAAACTTTACCTTATCTGGGAAGCACTTTATTGGCCCTTCCACACTAAATGATAGCTTTGCTAGATAGAGTAATCTTGGATGGAGGTCCTTGCCTTTCATGACTTTGAATACTTCTTTCCAGCCCCTTCTTGCCTGTAAGGTTTCTTTTGAGAAATCAGGTGATAGTCCTATGGGAACTCATTTGTAGGTAACTGTCTCCCTTTCTCTTGCTGCTTTTAAGATTCTCTCCTTATCTTTAATCTCAGGTAATATAATGACAATGTGCCTTGGTGTGTGCTTCCTTGGGTCCAATCTCTTTGGGACTCTCAGAGCCTCCTGGACTTCGTGGAAGCCTGTTTCTTTTACCAGATTGGGGAAGTTCTCCTTCATTATTTTTCCAAATAAGTTTTCAATTTCTTGCTCTTCCTCTTCTGTTTCTGGCACCCCTGTGATTTGAATGTTGGAGTGTTTAAAGTTGCCCCAGAAGTTCCTAAGCCTCTCCTCATATTTTTGAATTCTTGTTTCTTCGTTCTGTTCTGATTGAATGTTTATTTCTTCTTTCTGCTCCAAATTGTTG
Source organism: Mormoops blainvillei (assembly GCA_004026545.1). Classification (NCBI taxonomy): domain Eukaryota; kingdom Metazoa; phylum Chordata; class Mammalia; order Chiroptera; family Mormoopidae; genus Mormoops; species Mormoops blainvillei. The sequence continues at coordinate 8,730 of PVJD01017705.1, read as the reverse complement.
ATTTGAGTCCCAGTTTTCTTCCCTTCATTCTTGGGTCCCTGTATATTTTGCTTTATTTCACTTTGCATAGCTTTCACTTTTTCCTCCATTTTGTGACCTTACTCAACCATTTCTGTGAGCATCCAGATTACCAGTATTTTGAACTCTGCATGTGATAGATTGGCTGTCTCTTTCACCACTTAGTTCTATTTTTGGAGCCTTGATCTGTTCTTTTGTTTGGGCCATATATTTTTTTGCCTCGGGACACCTATTACATTGTGAGGGGTGGAGCCTTAGGTGCTCACCAGGGCGGGGCAACCCACGTCAGAGCCCTGGGACGCTGTATGTGGGGGAGGAGTCTGAGAGGGAACAATGCCTCTTGCTTGGCTCTCACTCACTTTCAGTCACTTCCCCTGCTACGCACAAGTGAATTGGGACCTTCTCGTGCTGATTCCCTGGTGGATGAGTTTGTGTACGTCCTGGGACCCTGTGGGTCTCTCCAACGAACTCTCCTGTGAGACTGGCAGTTTCTCCCACTGCAGCGACCCCCACAGGTTTTTACCCGTAGAGGTTGTGAGGCTTTCTTTTCCTGCACCAGAACCCTGGGTTGCACAGTCTCTCTCAGTCCCCAGTTGTTCCTCCTGGTTTATCTGCCCGCAAACATGGGACCGCCTGGTCTTCCAGCCACAGCCTTGCCGCATCCCCTCCTCCCTGGCTCCCTGGCTTCGCCCCTCCTACCAGTCTGGATGAGCGTTTCTTCTCTAACTCCTTGATTGTCAGACTTTCATACGGTTTGATTATCTGGCAGCTCCGGTTATTTTTTTGTTTTTAAATTTGTTGTTGTCCTCCTTTTGGTTGCGTGAGGAGACAAAGTGTATCTACCTACGCCTCCATCTTGGCCGGAAGTCCTTTTAGCAATTTTTAATCATAAGCTCCTGTATGGGAAGGTGCTACTTTGTGGAGCGTCAACATGGTGTCTCCTACAAACAGTTAACTGGAGCTTGGTGGCTGAGAGACATTTGGGGTCCAGGTGTCCCACTGCTCCTCCTGGTGACTGGCCAAGTTTCTGTTAAAATAAGTCGTTTTATTTAACATGTGGTTGCATGTCCACAGGGCGACACGTGCTCCCTCAAAGGGAAACCAAGAAAAACAGGAGCTCAGGGCGGACAGGGAAGGGAGCGCTCTCTCCTAACACCCTGCACCATGACTATGGTCCCACGATTCCATGGGACCACGGTTCAGGCCCATTATTCCGGGACTGGGCGCACACGAAACAGGACACTGCCCCCAAAATGGCCACCCCCACCCCCAAGGAGCTCTCCCCGGTGGTGCCTGCCTTCGGACTTCCCCTGTGACTGTATTTCCCGGGTGTCTGTACCCCACCACGGACCTTCTAGTCCTCTTCTTACCCCAGACCTCAGGCCCTAACCCACGACCTCCCTCCTGCTCTGTCAGGGGACGCTTCAGATTCCTGAAACTTAGTTATGCAGAGCGCGCTGCTGGCAGGAGGGGCGCGGCCTCACCTCTCCTAAACCAAAAGGAGCCAGCAGACCTCCCCAGAGGTCAGGGCTGAAACAGATTCAGATTTCATAGCAGATGTGGATGGAACTCTCTAGGGACAACACAGCTCGCTCTGAGCAAGGGCCTGGATGGGACTTGGAAACGCTGTCACTTAAGGGATGGGCAGAGAAAGGAGAGGTGACAAAGGAGAAAGAGAAGAAAATCGGAACGTATGGTGTTCTGGAGGCCAAGGCACAACACGTGCCAAGCACTCAGCATTCAGCGGGCTGAGCTCGGCTTCCACGGTGCTGTGTGGCGACCTGGGCTTCGGCGACGTGGAGGACCCTGCCGGACTTGTCAGCGGCAGTGTTACAGCGCCGATTTTCCTGGGCTGAGGAGTAAGTTATGTGGATGGGAGGTGAGAAGCGATGAAAGGAACTGTAGACAAGACTCTGTAGAAATGGCAAATGTCTCCTCTGCCCAAGGAGGTGTCCCCTGACCATCCCATTCAAGGCTGCAAGTGGCTGCTCTCCCCTTGCCTGCGCATCCCCTTAAACAACTCCACTTCTTTTAGCAGAGCACATGTCCCCTTCCCGAGTACTAGGAGCCTTCCATTCCTAACTAAATTACTGCATTCCTTGTAGATTGTGTATCTCCCTTCTGAGACTGTAAGAATCCTGGAGTCAGAGAACCTCGCCTGTTTTGTTCACTGATGTATTCTCGGGGCCTAGAGCAAGGGGTTGGCACTTAGCATGTGATCAAAAATATTGAACGAATGGATGAACAGGGAGGAGAAGAATGGAGTTTGAAAAGAATGTTGGGGAAAAGAGAGTTTTGTTTTTAAAGATGGCAGCAACCCAGTTATGCTTATGGCTGAGGGAAACTCTTGGTTTAAAAACACAGCACAGAGAAGTGGGACTTGATGACTCAAGGGCTTGGAAATGAGGAGTGTCTGAGCATAGGCGGAGAGGACAGTTGGATTCAAGGCAGCAGGGAGCGGTGACACAAAGACTGGGAAGGCGGGTGCATGGAGTGTTTTAAATAACTCTGACAGGCTCTGAGTTAACGCTCTGGGTCATGGAAACCCCAGGGCTGATGGTGTTTTTGCATAAGACAATGACAGGTCACTCTCGTGGTTCCTCAGGGTCACTGTGTTGCACAACTCAGGAGATACCATTTAGAACCCATAAAGCGCACGCAGTGTGAATGGTCCCCCCTGGAGTTATGCAACAGGGAGGGCTGGTGCTGAGAGGGGCTCAGGGCAGGGCCGTCCAATGAGGAGCTCTTGGAGACACAATACGGCCTGACGGCGGAGGGCCGGTGGCAGAAGGGACAGGTAGAGAGTTCCAGGAGCCTGAGTTTTTGCCAGAGGAAAATTAACACAAATGCAGGCGTAAGAGCAGGTGGGAAGGTACGATGGTCAGATGTACTGAGTGCAAATTGTTTATGGAAAGCCCTTCGGAGCAGGGTCGGCTGGGTCAAGGAGATAATGAACTGAGGTTTTGATAGTTGCAGTTGCTCAAGAAAGAAGAAGGAAGTCCACGTAGATACTATAACAGTTTTTAGAAAATATGATTGTAGATAAATTCCTGGGCATGACACATGAAAAGGATTCATTACTTATCACCAAAAAAAAAAAAACAACAGACTACTGAAAGAGTCTGTGACTTTGGGACTGATGTAGGGAGGCCACTTATGTCTGCTGAGATCATCTTTGGTGCCTTTACTTTCCCATTTGATCCAATCCCATCCCGTCCACCCCATCTAATTCAAGGGCACGCCAGTCCATTCGACAAATTGACTACAAATGAGAGTCTGCAACTCCTCAGCATCAGAAATAAGAAATAAGTGGTATAGACCCTGCTCCTGACTGGCTGTCGGGCTAACAAGGGAGACAGAAATGCAAGCGACTACCACAGAATGTGGAAGATGCTAAAATGGAGGTTCTGCAGGTCGCTGAGGGAGGGCAGAGGCAGGAGGAGGTTGGAAGAGCCAAGGCTCCTCCTCTTGTTGGGTTTCCTTTGGAGATGAGGCCAGTGTTGATCTCTCCTTGGTCATCTTTCTACCCAAAGTCCCAGCAACCAGGGCGTGCGTGGGGAGGAAAAGATCCAGAAAGTGCAGGACTTCACATTTACTCTTGGGATTCCTTACTGTGATCAAAGCCACAAGAGGTAGCATTGGCCTCCCCTCAGCTACTAACTGGCTGTGAGACTTCAGCCCTCCGGGTGGCCTGGTGCCCTCCTTAGCCGGTCAGCCCAATGAGTAGGTCCCAGGGATGATGAGCCCAAGGGCAAAAGCCTCTACCTCCAAGAAGGCTTCCCAGACATCCCTTTTCCTTTGTCTGACAAGAGCCTTCATAAACTCCAAGATCCAGCCCCAGGGGCGCCTCCTCAGTAGAGTCTCCTCTCACCTCCCAGGAGATGCGTCTCCAGCTTCGGCAGCACCCCCTGCCACCCATCGTGAGTGGGGGTCCTCACAGTCAGAGGAGGGAGAGGTTTGCACATCACCTCCCTAGACTGAATCCTATGTGGTCAGGCACCAGGTTTACTCATCTTTCTGTCCCATTACCTAGCGCATAGCCTAGTAGGGGGTGGTGAATAAATGAATGAATGTCAAAATCTTTCATCTTCTTTCACTACTCAGAACCAGCCTATGTCCTGGAAGCCTTCCGTGGCCTCTCTGGGCGGATGTCATCTCTCATACTCTCGTCAGATGCTCTTTGACTCTCTCCTGGAGGACAGGGGCTGGCAAACGCTTTCTGTAAGGGACCAGGTAGTAAATAGGGCTTTGTAGGCCATTACGGTTTCTGTTTCCATTGCTCGGCTTTACCAATGCACCACAAACCCGAAGTGCAGCCTCAGGCAGAACAGGGGTGCATGCGCGCGGCTGCCATCCAATCAAACTATTTATGGGCCCTGACGTTTCAATGTCATATCATTTTCACATGTCACAAAATGGCTTTCTTCTTTTTGATTTTCCCCAACAACGTAAAGAGTTTAAAACCAGTTCCAGCTTGTGGGCTGGACAAAAACAGGCTGTAATCCACACTGGGCCTGCTGGCCGTTGTGCTCCAGGACTTGATTGCTAATGGGCCTATGTCGGCATCTCCTATGGTTGTATAAAAGGAGTAAAATAATTAAGAACACAGCTTTGGGAGACAGATGGGCCTCTGTTTAAGTTCTGATTCCAGACTCCCTTCTACCTTCCATTCCCCAGAGAGGTGCCAAGACAGGGCGGGGAGGCGAGCTGGACTCATACAAGGAGGGCGTCCTCCTGTCCTGGGGCTGCCATAACAGAGTCCCCAAAACGGGGTGGCTCAAAACGACAGCAGTCTATTGTCTCACAGTTCTGGAGACTAGAAGTCCCGGACCAAGGTGTCAGCAAGCCATGCTCTCTCTGACGGCTCTCGGGGAGGTTGCTTTGCCCCTCTAGCTTCCGGTGTTTGCTTGGCAATCCTTGGTGCTCCTTGGCTTATAGAAGCTCCAGTCACATGGCCGTCTTCTCTCTCTGTGTTGTCACATCTTCTTCCCTCTGTGCCTGTCTCTGTGTCCTTCTCTCCCTTTTATAAAGATGCCAGTCATATTGGGGTGAAGGCCCACCCTAGTGACCTCATTTGTACTTGGTTATCTCTGCAAAGAACTTATTTCCAAGTGAGGTCACATCTGAAATACTGTGAGTTAGGAATTCAACGTATCTTGGGGGGGCACACAATTCAACCCCATATTGTGGATGTCAGAGCAGCATAGCAGCCCAGCAGGGAGGTGGGCCACATGCAGGCAGGTGACAAACTAAGTAACCATACGGAGACAATAGTCTGGTTTCTCACAACCAAGTGGAGATGCGCAGACATTTGGGAGAAAGCTGGAATCCAATACCCTGGGGGGATTGGCATCGGAAGTATGATGATTTTCAAATAATCTAGAAATAAATAAAGCTGTACCTACTTGTGTTCATTCACTCACTCACTCACTCATTCATTCATTCATTCATTCATCCGTTTCTTGGCTCTGTCCACTGAAAAGGTCTGAGGGCAGTGACACCCCCAGCAGCAATGAGCTCTAAATACCGTTCTCCACTAAAAGGAAGCAGAGCTCCTTGTGGAAATGCCCAAGACCAAGGCTGGGGTACGGGAAGTCCAAGATAAGATGGGAATATTTTATGATATCTGAATATCAGGACAGACTTAGGGAATGATGAGGATATGTCAAAATGATACAGGAGTCAATCTGAAGGCACGCTCACTGGCCAAACTTGGGGCCATGAAAACATCCAAACAAATGATGATAGCAATTCACTTAATAAAATAGGAATCCATGAGTCCTCATTGATTAAGTAAATAAAAACACAGGGAGGGAACAAAAGCTCTTTCATTTGGTAGAATGCCAACTAACAAATGCAGAGGGAATGATGCAGTTAAAAAATTGCCAACCATCATGACAACATTTAATTACGTTAAGGAACATCATTGACTACTGAATCAGCAGGTGGTAGCGGGGTGATGGATGGAATTTTGTATAGTCTCAAAGTATCTCTCCACAAAATACTTACTAATTACCAAAGGTGGGTGGGGGGGGAGTACCTTTATAGTGGAGAAGATTGTCCAATGACATCTTGCCAAGCGATCGGAGTGAACATTGTTGTGATGGGGCAGATTGAAATTGAAACCTGGTGGGACTCCCTGAGAAGAGTCCAGGATCAGTTCTTCCGGCCAAAAATGCATAACTTGAGTCTGATCACGAGGAAACGTCAGACAAACCCAAACTGAGCGACATCCTGCAGAACGGCCGGCCTGCACGTAGGCTTTAAGATGTCACAGAAGGCCAAGGCCACCACTCCAGACTGAACAAGGCTGGACAGGCGTGAAAAGTCAACGCAGCACGTGGTCCTGGATTGGACCCTTTGCTAGAAAAGACGTTGCCGAGATAGTCAGTGAAGCTTGAATGGGGTTTTCATGCAAAGGGTATGCTGGAGCTCTTTGTGCCGCCCTCCACCCTTCCTGTGGTTGAAAACGGTCTGAGAATAAAAGTAAAGTGAAAAGAGAATGCAGTGTTGCCACGGACTGGCTGTGTTGCTTTTGGCAAATTATGTCACTTTTTAGGCCTCTGCTTCTACATCTGTGACATGAAAATGACAACAGACACCTAAAGGTTATCATGAGAAAGAGAAGAATCGCGTAGGTGAAGTGCAGGGTCCGGCGTCCACAGTGCACATGCTCAATCTGTGGTCACTGTTGCTGTTACGGCCTGGCCGATACTATACTGTGTTTCACAGAATCTAAGCTGCCATCCGTTGTAAGACGCGTTACTCACGTGTATGTGCCTGGGAAAATAAAGACAAGGCCGACTAAACTGACAAAGTGATGCCTCTCACTTAGAATTTTTAATGTTTATTGAGAGAGTTTGTTCAGCCTTTTGAATTGTAGGCTTTTAAATCCTATGTCGCGCTACTGAACACGTAATGAAAAGGGGAGGGTACGCAGAATGAGCTGGTTGAAACGCACCCAAGGTCTCTCCACACCTGGATGGAGCCTGGTGCTCCGCGTCTTCGCCTTTCCACCCGTCAGCACCCCCGGGCCATCGAGGGCACCGACGATACAGTGCCTCTTACGTGAATGCTCCACTATTGTCTCTGGAATTTTCTTCCCAACCACCACCACCCACCACTCTGCACATATTCAGACTTGTTCTGTGAGAAAAACGAAGGAAGAAGGAAGAGAGGCAGTGAGGGAGGTCAGGAGAGAGGGGGGCTGCAAATTGTCTCTCTTTCTTAAACATTTATTTCATAGCCAAAATCTTGATTAGTCCTATATCTTTGTTGCTTGGGGCCTGTATCTATTGCTCGCTGTTTCTGCTTCTCTCTCTCCATGGCAGCTTGTCCTTCTGAGTTTGGCGGTTGGTGATCGTGAGCTTATAGATGGGATATTGGGACTTCCTTCCTCCAGAGAGATTTGCATTTGTCTCTGCGGGGAGGCAGGCGCACATCTCCCTTGGAATCAACTTTGCTCCCTCCAGGGCCCTGAATTCAAGAAGAGAATCTGCCTCCATTGTTGGGAACCCCAGTTTCCATCTCTGGCGGTCAGAATCGCTAATCCAGTGTTTACACGGATAGCAAATTCAAAACCACATTTCCTGGGGTTTTTTTTTTAGTTTTCTATTTTTACTGTATTTTTCCCATTACTACTCAGTCGCCTTATGCCCCCTTCGCCCCCCGCCCAGTCTCCACGCAGTTGTCCGTGTCCCTGAGTCCTGCTCCCTTTTTGCTCAGTCCCTCCACCCCCTAACCTCCCGCCCCAGGCGGGTGTCAGCCTGCTCTCCGTCTATGAGCCTGTGTCCGTGCTGTCATTAGGTTCCACATATGAGTGAAATCGTAGGGTGTTCGCCTGTCTCTGACTGACTTATTTCATTTAGCATAATGTTCTCCAGGTCCATCCGTGCTGTTGCAAAGGGGAACATTTTCTTCTTTTTTTACGGCCGAGTAGTGTTCCATTGTGTGACTGTCCCCTGCTTGTTTCACCCGCTCGTCTCCTGACGGACACTCGGGCTCCTGTTTGTTTAATGCTCAGGCTTCAGCTCACAATTCTCGTTGATGTTTAGCTTTTGGTTTTGGTTTTGTTTTGTTTTGTTTTTGAAAAGTGGGGTTGCCTTGGAGCGACTTCGCCTCCCAGAAGCCTAGCGATGCATTTAAGACTCAGTTGATCCAGGATCCAGGAGTTGTGTAGTAAAGGGACCCTCGTGTATTTAGGTCAACGCGCCCGCTGAAGTAACAGGGCTTCCACTGCCTTCCAGCCCTGGACCCACTGTGGAGAGTCACTGTGGAAAGTCACTGTGGAGCACGTGACTTTCTGCGCGGGGCTGACCCTTTTCGATTCCATGCAGGTGGTACGCAGGGGGTTTAAGGGCTTTTCCCCGGATTTTAGCAGGGCATCTATTTTGCCCCTAACCTACCCCTCTCCACTTTGATGGTTATTTCTGTCAGGATTTGTTGACTCACCCTCTTCCTAAGTATCGCTCCTGACTGAAGGGGCAGAGGGACACCCCGCATTGACCTGTCAGCCTCTTCCACGGCTTTCCTTGCCCCTGCATTGCGACATCAACAGCAGGTCACTTCCATAACCTTGAATGGTTGCTACCGGTACATTTTTGTCTGAATTTCTTAACCGATGTTTTGTTCATTTTGATTAGAACCTGAGAGATACAGTCTGTGATTTTGCTTTACTCTCCCATTTAACCTGGAAGTCTAATACCTGCATTT
>PVJD01017704.1:0-16728 GCA_004026545.1 Mormoops blainvillei | reverse complement strand
AGAAGTCTGAGTCATGCTCTCGGCCCTGGTCCTGCCTCCTTTGCTGAGCCAGCTGGACTCGTCCCTCGGGATATGTCAACGGCTCTTAATTCTGTGTTTTGTTTTGTTTTTTTAAGTCCCCATCCATCTTCTTCCTTTACTTGGCAACATCCACAGTCAGAGTGATAAAAGGATGTGGAGCCCATTTCTCAGATGCAAGACCACCATCGCTCGGGGCAGGGACGACATGCACTGAGCCCACAGGAGGGGATTCAGGCCTCCTATGTTAACCATGATTACCTCTTCATGGGGTACAGAGGTCATGCTTAATTTCTCCTTTAGACTTTTCTGTATTTTTCAGCTCCCTTAGGAAGTCCCTTTGGAATCTGAAAATAACTTCAGGGTTACGAAGCACAAAAATGACGTGAGGACCCTTGCTCAAACACGCCACTTCCCTAAGGCAGCCCGCAGAGCAAGAAGCCAATTTTCAAGGCCACAGGCCCGACTCACCACAGAAGGAGATGATGTGACTGCTGTCTTCGTGGACAAACTTCCGTGTGACGGCCTCCTCCATGATCTGCTTCACCTAGAAGGCAGAGGCAGCTGCAGGGGGCGCCCCACTGCGACCTGGTATGCAGACACCCCTGCCCCGGTCTGCTCAGGCCGTAGGGGACACTTCGATGCCTGCTTTGCTTCTAGACCCCTTTGACCATGACTTCTGCAGGCCCAAGGCCTGTGGCCTGAGGTAGCTCCACACTTCACATTTTACTGCATTATTCTTTCAGGCTCTTTGCACGGCAGGCTTCTTCTTGGGTGTCACACAAATGTCATCTCCTTCCCCGATCACATTATCTAAGGCAGCTCCCCCTGCCACCGCCTGCATCCGCCCACTGTTACAGTTACCCTGTTCTAGAACACTTACACTATTCCCGTCCCCTGTGTTTGTTTACTGCCTCCCTCCCTCATCTAGAACACACCTTCCCTGAGGGCAAGGCCTCGTCTGCCCTGTTCACTGCTGTATCCATGGAGCCTAGAACAGTGCCTCGTGCATACTAAGTGCTCAATAAATTCTAAATGAGCGGGTGAATGAATGAATGAATGAACGAGTGGAACAAGTATATGAAAGACTCAGGAGGGTGTCATGTAAAAATTCAGCCCTGGAGTCTGGCAGACCTGGTTTCAGATCCCTGCTCTGCACTTACCAGCTGGATCTATGATCTTATTTTGGAAAACAGGCTCAGGGGAGTGAAGGGGCTCGCCCAGAGAAGCGGAGCTGGCCCAGGGCAGAGAGAGAGTTCCAGCCTGGGTCTGACTCCCTGCCTATGTGCTTTCCCACTATAGGCAGTCACTCAGCAAACGCTTCTCGAGCACCTCTGACGTGCCAGACACGGGGACCCAGTCCTAAGATGGCAGCCGTGCCCCTGCTCACAGAGGTGACACTACAGGGGCCTGAACACCCTCCTGCTCTGGTGGGTTCAGGGCCCAGAGTCACTGTGGGGCTTTAGCAAAGTGTGTCTCTTCCCTGGGCCTCGCTTTCCCCACCTTGAGGCTGAGAAGGTCAGAAGAGACCACCTCAGAGGCTGGTCCCAGCTCTGCCTCACTGGGGCTGTGATGTGGGGGTGAAGGGAGCAGGGCCTGAATCCGCCACCCCAACTGGCCCCTACCCCCTCCTGGATGATCTGTGGTCCACCCAGACTCAGCTGGGCCACACACCAACGCACCCATGTGAGAGCACCCTCAGGCTTCCTTCTGCTGCTTCTCCTTCCTGGCGGGGGAGACCAGACCTCAGAGCATCCCTGGTCACATTCTCCAGAGAAACATTTGGCAGTGCCACCACCCCTGCTGCACACAACCAAGTCAGCACCCTCCTGTGAACGGCTACTGAGCTCTGAGCTCAGAAAGCTCCAAGCGGGGCTTGGCCAGCAGCATTTCTAAGCCGGAAAACTATCCAGCCAGGCCCGTGGAACTGGCCCTGTTTACGCAGGTGGAAACTGAGGCTCAGGGAGGCAAACTGCCCCCTCCCCCCACGTCCACACAGCCAGGAAGCAACAGAGCTGGAATGCCAACTTACACGTTTTTTCCGCCTTGTCTCCAGCTGCCTTATCCTGGCCTCTCCAGCTACTAGCTGGGTTTCCTCGGGCAAATCGCATCACCTCTCTGAACCTCAGTCTTCTTACTGAGCAAGGGGCTGCTGGAAACGGGGCCTGTCTCAAGGGCTGTGGAGGACTGAACAGGGCGATGCAAACCATGTGCCGAGCACAGAGCCTGCACACAGTGTGCCTGCAGTAAACGTTCGCTGCACGCACGCATCACCTGCCTGGAAGCTCGGCTGGCCTCCTTTACGGTTATCCTGGTTTCGGCCAAAACATCACCTGCTCAAGGCACTAAATCCCCTGCCTGGGTGCCCACTGTGGCTGCTTTCATGACACCCACCAGACTGGTGGCGATGCCATCAACGCCTGCCCTCCCTGCCAGGCTGCGGGCCCCATGAGGGGGCGATCTGTCTCCCTATTCTACGGCTATGCTCTGGCACATGTAGGTGCTCCATGAAGGTCTCTGAGGAATGAATGGCTTGAAGGATCACGATCGAATTCTGCTCTGGTAAAGTATTTTAACTGAAGAATGCTTTCTCGTCACCATGACTGTGGGTAAAGGAGCATCGGAACTATTATACCTGTTTGTCAAGGGAGGAAGCAGAGGCACGGGGTGGGCGGCATAACCTGCCCTGAGTTACACAGTTGGCGAGGTGTGGAGTTGGGGCTTGGACCCAGGTTTGCCTGACTCCAAGGGCTAAGCTCCCCCTACAACGTGTTGTTAAGCGCACATGGTCTCAGAGCCTTGCCCACCTCTCTCCCATCCCCAAGTACTGCCCCCCTCTTCCTTTGCTCCCCTGAGGCAGGATGTAGTGATGCTGTCCTATAACCTAGTGCCTGAGAACCTGCCAGAAGAAGCTAGACACCCCAATCTGGACATCCTCCAGAAATACAGGGGCCGAGGGAGGGAGTGAGCTCAGGGTAAGCAGTGGATGTAGTGGACTGTGTGGAGGCACAATGGGAGCGGGTGGTGTCCAGGCACCTGAGCTGGGAGTATTTCCAGGAAACCTGGATCACCTGGATCTGACTTGGCCAACCATTTCCTGTGGGGGCCTGTCCGGGGCAAGGGGTGCTCAAAGGTCAAAATGGTCAGGACGCCTTTATTGCTCCCTGGCGCCCATTCTCAGGAATCCTCCAACGGCGGCTCGCATTCCTTCCATGATGGGGCTTTCACTCCTTTTGGAGCTAGATCAGGTCCAAGGACGGGGTGTCAGGAGGCAGCAGAGAGGGGCTAAGAGCCCGGAGCCTGCCTGGCGCTGGACCAGTTACCCACCTGTAAAACGGAGTGGGTCCTAACAGCAGCCCGACCTCACAGTGCTAATGGGAGGCTCGAATGAGGTCATGGAGACGCACCTGCACCTGGCACCTAGTAGGAAGTCGCCAACAGCGGCCACTCCTGAGCTGACAGTAACTATTCAGATCACTGCCTGGCCTGCAATGGATGTTCCAAGTCAGGGCCTCACTCACCTCTGGGGCTGGCTTGGCCCCACCCCTCCACCTCAGACCTCTGAGTAACTGCCCCCCACTCAGTCCCCACCCTGCAAACCTTCCGGAAACCAGCCCCGCCCTCCCGCCATCCCGCCCTCTACCTGCAAATATTTAAACAACATGAAAGGAGGATTAATCTCTGGAGGGAGTCAGGCAGAGAAGTCCTGGCCAAACTGCAAAGCGGGAAGCGGGGACTCCTGGGGCTCCCGGGCCTGCCCTGTCAAATCCCCTCCTCACATCTGCCACTTGCCCACACCCAGGGAGCCTCATGTTGCCCACCTTGAACCCTGCCGGGTTCCAAATCAACTTGCTCCTCCTCCCTGCCTCCCCACACTGCGCTGTGTTCACGTCCTCTAAGCTGCAAAAGAAAATACCAGGACCCAGTGCTCAGGGCTATCGTAAGGGCTAGGGAAACTATAGGCAGGGGGCCTCGGGCAGGACCCAGCACACAGCCGGCGCCATGTTAAGGGAAGCACTAGTGCGCTGAGAAAGACCACGAGCTGGAGAACTTCCGGGCCCAGGTCGGACTCCGGCTCTGCCATTAGCTGGGCAACTTCAGGCCTCGGTTTCCTTGTCTGTGAAGTGGGGATGATACTCGCACCCCCTCTCAGGGCTGCTATGTGAGAATTCCATAAAAACACATGCAGTGTTCAAACAAGGGGCAAGGGCTCAGACCACCCTGTCCGAGATGGAGCATCTGGCTTTATGCGTGTCCTTAGAACCTACCATAGCCTGACTTCCACTCTGCACCTGTGGGTTTATTCACTTAGTGTCTGCCTGCTCTGCGCAGGTCTTGAGCTCCCAGGACAGTGCCCAGGCATGCAGAAGGTATTAGCTTAGTGATCACTCTGATTATACTAATAATATTGATACCAGCAGCTCATGCTCATGGCGCACAGTTCTGGGCAGGGGCCCTCTAACACCTGACGTCATTTGCTCTGCATGTGAGGTTGGCAAACTTTTTCTGTAAAGGGGTAGACAGCAACTCCTTCAGGCTGTGAGCTAGGGCTGCCAGATGAAACACAGGATGCCCAGTGACATCTAAATTTGGGGGGGGGGTGTTTAGTATAAGTATGGACCAAATGTCACAAAGAACACATAAGGAAAGATTATTTATTGTTTTTCTGAAATTCAAATCCAACCAGGTAACCTGAATTTTTATTTGCTACATAAATCTGGCAACCCTACTTTTAGGCCACATACAGGCTATGTCGCATGGCCTCCTGTTTTTATACCCCTTTAAGAATGTAAAAACCGTTCTTGGCTAAGCAGCCTATACAAACAGGCTGGATTTGGTCCCCCAGAGCCCCCTGGTTTAAAGCACCCTTGCCCTGGCTGGTGTGGCTCAGTGGCTGGTGGTGTCGGCCTGAGAACCAAAGGGTCGCCGGTTCGATTCCCAGTCAGAGCACATGCCTGGGTTGCAGGCCAGGTCCCAGGCAGGGGGTGTGCAAGAGGCAACCACACATTGATGTTTCTCTTCCTCTCTTTCTCCCTCCTTTCCCCTCTCTCTAAAAATAAAATACATAAAAATTTTTTTTAATAAAAAAAGTGAAATAAAATAAAGCACCTGGAACAGTGCCTACGGCACGCAGCAGCCCTAAATGAACATCGCCAAGGCTGCCACCTGCCCTCAGAGGCCTGCTGCCTCAGTCCTGACTCAGAGCTCCCCTGCCCACCTGGGGTCTCAGGTGGGGTGTCTGGCAGTGCAGGTGGGTGAGTAATGCTGAGCTAACACCGGCCTATGAGATGGAGGCCCCCAGGCACCCTGACTCTTACGTCCGTAAGAAACTTGGCAGTGGAGAGAACGTTAAATTAGGATGCCTGGAGCACCTTGGGTGGCTTTAAAAATAACTCTCAGCATGTGAGGGAACTGGGAAAGAGAGGGGAATGACGCAAAGGCCTCTCGACAACCACTGGGGCAAGAGGGGTGAGCCAAGGACGGCTGGGGCGCTCTGCAGGCACCCCAGCTTCTGAGAACAAAATGCACACACCTCGGCAGGCCAGCCTCCACAGGCCTGCTTTAAATCACCGACCCCTGAACACAGGTCCCCAAAGGCGGTGCCATGAGCTCACCTCCTCCCTTGCCTCTGCTCATGTGGTGCCTTCTGCCAGGTGCTCCAGCTGATGAACTGCAACTCAGGCTGCAGCCGGGTGTCACCTCTTCCTGGGAGCCCTCCTAGCCTATACCCCAAGCAGGAATAAGTGTGCCTCTACCACATTCCACTAACACCTGCCTTCCCAGCATTCATCACATGAACCACAATGTTGCTCTTTCATTTAGCATTTGTCAGTGCCTCCTGTGTGCCTGGCACCAGATGGCAATCAGAGAGAGTCCCTGTCCTCATGGAGGTCACGGTCCCGCAAAATGTAAAGACATTAGAGTAAGTCACACGAGTGGGTAATATTTTCAAAATTAGACCAGTTCTTTGGAGCAAAAGAACTTGGTTCTGTGAAAACAAATAACAATGAAAGTGGGTGGGTCGGAAGGTCACGGGCGGGGCCGGGGGGGTGCTTCCTGGAGGAGATGATACTCCAGATCTAAAGTACAAGTGAACATGAACTCTCTGGGTCTCGGGTTCTTCAGCTCGAACGCAGAGGGGAAAAACTCCCCTCCACCTGCCCCCACAGGACTGCCGTGGGGCTCACAGGAAGGAACAGATGTGAGGACAATGTGGCAGGGAAAAGCACGACACGGAAATAGCTGGCGGCTCTTTCTTTTTTAATTTGTTATGGGCGACGCATGCAGGAGGTGAGAGTTGGGAGGGGCTGGAACGGGGCTGATGGGGGTGGGGGACACAGGAATACTGCAGGAAGCTCCAAAGCACAGACGCAGACAGACATGGTCCGGGGGATGGAAGTGAATGGTGCCACCCTGCCAAGCTGTGGATGTTTCCATGGTGTGGCCCAATCTTCCGTTCCTGCCAAATCCTGTCCCTTCCGCTTCCCACATCCTGAGCTCTGGTCACATGTGCCATTCGGTCTATGTGACCCACGTGATATCCCCACCTGGCCTTCGTTTGCACAGTCTCCTCCACCTGGTACTTCCCACCCATTCCTACCTCCAGCTCCAGCTCTGGAAAAACCACCCAGTCCCCAGGACCTGGTATCCTTCCCTTCAATCCCTCCTTAGGCCTCCAAAGTGGACACGGTCCCTCCTCTTCCCAGCTCCCAGAGTAACGCCCACTGCCTAGCTATGAGCATTGGGTTCTGGAGTCTAACTTCCAGAATTCAAACCCCAGCTCTCGGACTCATGATCTTGGGCAAATCACACCTTTTCTCTGAGCCTCGGCATTCCCACCAGTAAAACGGGTGATACAGTATTAGTATGCGCCTCACGGGTATAAGGTAACACATCGAAAGCATTAAACACAACAGCAGCCACGTAGTAAGGAATTAATACCTTTGTTTTATGTAACGACAACCAGTGTTTATTTATAAAGTGTTCACCGTGTGCTGGCACAGCGCTTAGGGGCATTATCTCACCTGCTTCTCGGGGTAATTAGGAGAGAGGGGTACAGTTACTCTCCACCTTTAGCAGACGAGGAAGTGAAGTTGGCATTTGCCCAAGAGCACATGGCTTCCGAACGGCACGGTGGAGATTCAAACCTTGACTGTCTATCCTGTACAGAGCCTGGCACATAATAGGTTAGTTCCTTCACTCAGCAGAGACCCCACAAGCCGAAGAGGTGCTTTCCAGACACAAGCCCAAAGAATCAGAACAACGTGCGCCATGGGTGTCATCACTGCTACTCCCATCTTCCCGGCGAGGCCGCTGATCTGGCGGGGGCCAAGATCCCCTGGCCTGAGAAGAGGCTGGGATGTGACCCACGGTCTCCTGCACCGCTGTCCCAGGTCAAGGCGGGGACCCGAGCAGCCAGGGGGCCAATGCACCTGCTTCCTTCCTTAGCCCAGTTCAGCCGAGTGGCACAGCCATAGCCAACACCTTGCTCCAGGAGCCAGGGCCCAGCAGCACCTGCCAGCTCCACCTCTGCCCTGGCCATCGCCTTGTACCGTCTTTCATGGTCTCTCCCAGGACACCTGATGTCTCCTAGCTCTCTCTCCCTGTCACACATCATGGTTGAAAAAAAAAAAAAAAAGTCCAATCTGAAATGCTTATTACAAAGTGAAAGCAGCCAATTTGAAAAGGCTACATACTGTGTGGTTCCCGGTATATGACATTCTGAAAAAGGCCAACCGTGGAGACAGTAAAAAGACCAGTGGTTGGGGTTGGGGCGGTGGGGTGGGGGGAAGAGATGAACAGGCAGAGCACAGAGGATTTTAGGGCAGCGAAGATATTCTGTATGATATTACAGTGGTAGATACATCTCGTTATCCATTTGTCAAAACCCACCGAATGGACGCCACCAAGAGCGAGCCCAAATGTAACCATGGACTTCGGGTGATAAGGATGTGTCAGCGTACGTTCAGGAGCTATAACGAACGACCCACTCTGGTACAGGGTGTTGATAGTGGGGGAGACTGTGTGTGTGGAGATAGGGGGCATATGAGAAATCTCTGTACTTACCACTCTATTTTTAACATGAACCCTAAACTGCTCTAAAAAATAAAAGAAAAATAATGTCCTTTGCTCACTCTGCCGCTGATGGAGGATGCCAGCAGGGATCTCGGCCTTTCCGCGGACAGGCTAAAGGCCTCCTTCCGGCTGGGCACCGGCGCATCCCTAGCCCACCGCAGCCCACCAGGGGCTCTGGGGCCTTCACAGAGAGGTGCCCGAGAGGGTCTGGCTCGTATTATCACAGGAGCTCAGCAACCACAGGTAAATGGCTCAAAGCTTCCTTCTCTGGACTCTCGGTTCCAGAGCAGCCTCGCCCCACCCTTCCACCCCTGCCCACACACTCCGTCCTGCCCGCCACGTCCATGCCCATAGCTGAAGCGGGCGAAGCCAAAGTATCCTCCTATAGGTGCATCCCCGTGACGGGAATGCGCCGGGAAGGGAGAGGGCACCGGCGATGGAGCAGCACCATGTGGATCCTCAGAGCTTGGAAACCTCCTCCCTCCGAACCCGCCCTAAACACGGCTGTGGGCTGGCAGGAGACAGGAATGCCGCTCGCTCCGCTGTAGCCGGCCTGGCCCCAGTTAATCATTTACTGGCGTGCTATAAACAGGCGCCGGGCATTGCGCCCTAACAGTATAAGGACTGGCTGACCTGTCGTGACCTGGATAGAGGGGTGCCCTGAGGCTGAGACTGGGGTTCCCATAAACGGGCCTCCCATCGCTGCCCTGCACAGGTGCCTCACACACCCCTTGACAAGGGGGTTCCCCCAGGGCCTGATTCAGTGCCTGATTCCGGGGCATTCACCTGGGGCATTCACCTGGGGCACCTTGGCAAAGGCCCTTCTGGCCAACACTATCACGCACAGTCGCCACGGGAGATGACGGGGCCGTGAAGACTCCTGGCCAAGCCCCACTCCCAGAGAAAACAGCCAGCGCATTTCACGTTCCCAGCCCACACCCTGGAGACCAGCCAGCTTCCTCCTGGGTGCGCTGCCCACTGCGTGTGGCGGCTCCCTTGGCAACGCGCCCCACTCCCACAGGCCCACGTGTCTCACGCACAAGGAACACGCATCCAGACTCTCAAGCGCACCTAGAGTCTCTGGAAGGCTGCCCAGACGTTAGGGTCGGGCAGCTACAGGAAAGTAAGAAATAAAATTTTTAGATGATTGCTCAAAACACACACAGTGTGAGCCAGAAAACCTCTACCCAGGAGGAAGGGCAGCTGAATGGTCTAAAGACTGGGTTAGAATCCCGGCTCTGCCGCCCACCAGCTGTGTGACCTTGGGCAAGCCACTTCACTTCCCTGCACTTGGCTTTGCTCATCTGTAAAATGGGATAATAAATAGAACCTACCCCTCTGACATTTTATTTTTTAAGATTAACTATGTTAATGGGTGTAAAGCACTTAGCACGATGTGTAGTACACGACAGAACCTTCTGGAAATGCTCTAGCCCTGAGGTGTCCAACAGTATTACCATGGCTGGCGGGACTGAGAAAGTAGTTTCAATTTAATTTTATTTAATCTAAATATAAGTAGGCGAACGTGATCCATGACTCACACTGCACAGCGCCCAATAGGCGCTCGCTCTGATTGCTAGTAGGGGTGGTTAGGGGCAGAAGGCTCACTGGGTTAGAAATGAGGGGGCTCCATTTGACTTCCGAGCGTGGCACTGGGTGTACTGACCCGTGCATCCTGGCATCTCGTAGGGTGGTTCGGAACCGTATTTGAGTATTTGGGTTGTGGCCCCCATAGAGGTACTGGCAATAGCTGAGGACAGCCTCTCCATACAGCAAGTACAACGGGTTTATACAATTTCAGGGCTTTGCACACGCCCAGAGTAGAGATTTCCCATGCGCAGATGCCTGGCACACAACAGGTACCCAGGCAGCCCCTGGGGTCACAGCCAGGCACGGGGCACCAGCGTGGATCCTTCCACTGCTGGAGGCCGAGCCCCAAAGGCAGGCAACCTCACTCCTTCAAGATGGACATTTATTATAAGGCTTGTCTACCTGGTTTCCTTCTCCTGGTCTGGTCCTTTCACCTTGACTCTGCTCTGGGACCCCTCCTTTGCTCTCAGAGAGCTGCCTCCACTCAGCCCCTCGGGCTGGACCAATCGGAGCACTCCGTCCCACAGTGATTGGTGCAAAAGAAGTATATGACCTGGGCTGGTCCAATGAGACCTAGTCCTAAGGCTTTTGCTAGGGCCATGGGAAGGGGAAGTTCTCTTTCTGTTGTGATGCCAAGCTGGCAGATTGTGCCCTGGGAGCTGCTGGGCAGCATTCCGCCTCCCCACAGAAAGAGGCATGGCACAGAGCCAACATGGAGAAAGGGAGCACAGAGAGATGGAGGGAAACAGGGCCTAACGACATCACCGGGCCCCCTGGACACGGCCATACCTGAAGATGGACTCACTCCAAACTCCCCAAACCCTGGAACCAATAAGTCCAGTTTTTAGTGTCTTTTTTCCTTTTCACTTGACGTTGACATATTCGCTTATTTGCCTAGCTAATTTTCTGAGCGAGTTATTATCCAACCTGAAATGCATGGAGCCCACTAAAATATCCTGTTCTGCTGCTTCTCAGCTAGGTGACCTTGGTACAGTTTCTTAGCCTGTCCAAACTTCAACTTCCTCATCGGTAAGAGGAGTTGCTATCTGTACCTTCTCTACAGAAAGACTGCTTTGTGGGTTGAATAAGAAAAAGTAAAGCGCTTTCTGCAGTGTTTAATAAATGGTCGTTGCTATGATTCTAATTTACTGATTAAACACAATTTACTAAAGAATAATAATTAAAGAAGAATTCATTCAGTGCCCAAGTATCACCAAGTCTCTGGAACTCCTGGGACTTTAGTTATCTGATTTTTAAACAGGGCCTTACTGCAAGAGGACCTGTTACTGTCCTTTATAAACACCCACGATCTGAGTTCCTTCAAGGTTTTGCAAAGAAAAGGCACAAAAACCTTTTCATCTCCTATCTTCCTGTGCTGCCAAAAGAAAGAAAAATGCGCCTCTTCTCACTGGACTGCAGCTCCCTCAGCTGCCTCCCCTGGGGCCTCCCGGGGCCAGTGGCAGGGCCAGTGGACTCATGAGGGTTCTGACCTCCTTAGGCTGGCAGATCACCTCCAAGGGGCCAATGAGCGACTGGGCCCAGAACGAAGACCCAGCTGCCCACCCAGAATGCCCATACGGCTGTCAAGACTCAGCTCTCCTGATCCCTACTCAAGGGTTCATCCCTCTGGACCCCATAACCCCTTCCCAGTCTACAGCACTGCTCCTGTGGCCAGCGTACCCCCTGCCCAGGGTCTACCCAGGGAGAACGAGATCCCATGCTGAGAGCACCTACAACTTCAGATGGGACCAGAAAGGGCGGCCAAACGTCCTGCCGGAACTGAGTGAGTATCTGCTGAGCCAAGCACAGTGCCTGGCTCACCCATAAGTGCTGTCGAGTGTCTGGCCAGCAGGGACGGCATATCAGTACTGCTGTGTGGTGGGTGACGGCCCTGCTGTCGGACACACGAGGAAACTGAGGCCCGAGAGCTACTAATGACAGGCCCACGGCTGGAACTCAGGCCTGTCCAGCTCAACAGGTTGGCCCTTTCCCTGACCCCACACTCTCAGCATAGCTCATAGCCGTGTGTGGGTCACTGATTTGGGGTCCAGCGCAATGCAAAGCAGGGTTCTGGAGCCAGGCCCCCAAGTTGTACCACTGACAGTCTCCGGGCCCTTAGGCAAGTTATGTGCCATCTCCGTGCCTCAGTTTCCTTATCTGTAACGGAGAGTCTTGATCCGCCTCAAGGGGCGTTGGGATAGTTAAATGAGGTCATCCATATAAAAGGCTCAATAAATGCTGTTTTAAAAAAAACAACTTTACCCCATTAGAATGGCTTTAGTGGAGGCTTCGGTTGCCTTAGGTGGAGTAAAGGCTCCCCCAAAAGTCTTATCAGCTATAGAGTTTGAATAAGTCTTAAATACAGACTTGGCAAATTAAGAAGACAGAAAATATCAGGGAAACTTGGCTCTCGGAGAGGGATGTCAGCCAAATCAGAGACTCGAGGTTCTCAGGATCCTGGAGCTTGTCCAATCCCGTCACTTAGAAAGCAGGCAGTGAGTCAGGGGGCACAGTTGGGACAAGGAGTCAAGTGTCCTCATTTCTCATGGTGATGACAGAAGTGTCCTTCCTACCTGCCAACCAGCAATAAATGCTACCACCCTCTCCCGGAGGCCCTCATGAGGTGACTACAGGGGAGACCCAGCCAGGCTGCATGGGAGACAGAACTAAGCAGGGAAGCCGGGGTCCCTGCTATCACATCGAGCTGGGGGCTAAAGCCCAAGCCATCCCTATCGGAAGCTTCTGGAAGCTGCACTGTCAGCGACCTGAAAATAAGCATCAAAATGCACTGACAGCTATGGCTGCATTATTCATGAAGAGAAGTTCTGCCGTTTTAAGCCTGAAAGCGTGACACACAGAAACTGTTCGAGTCAACCCAACCAGCATCAGAGAGCCCCAAAATATCCCATCAGAATGTCTGCATTCATTCTGCAAGCATTTTTGGAATCCCTGCTTGGCCCAGCAGGGGAGTAAAGGGTTGGGGGGCTGTGATTTCCAGCACAAGAGTTGAAAACTCAAAGGACAAGACAGAAGTTTCCTCTCTTGCCTAATAACTTTGTGTCCCCCACCCCACTCACTTGTCACCTACATTAATTGCTTGCCCGGCAGCCTCAGCCGTCTACAATGGTGAGTTCACATCCCCCCCTTGCTCAAAAACCTCTCACGGCTCCCGTGTCACTCATAGTGAAGGCCAAAGCTTCCAAGGGATGACCAGCCTCCCGTTCCTTCTCTGACCTCACCTCCTCCTCCTACGTCCTTGTTTACTTCCGTGCAGCCTCACTGGCCTCCTCGCTAGCCACTGCTCCTGACTCCAGGCTCGTAAATGCCATTCCCTTCCTGCAGTCGTCTGCACAGCTCCCTCCTTTCCTTTGGGTCTCTGCTCAAACGTCACACCACCAGAAAGGCCATCCCTGACCCTCCTCTGGAGAGCCCTTCCCACCACTCTCCAGCACTTTCCAGCTTTATTTGCCTCAGGGCACCTGTCACTCCTAATAGGTATTTATTGCTTCTCCGCCTGTCTCCCAACTAGACGGCATGCTTCATGGGAGCATATGTGCAGGGAAGCTGCTTTGCTCGCCTCTCCATCTGCAGTTCCTACAACAGTGCCTGGCACATAGTAGATGCTCAATAAATATTTGTGAAAAGGGGGAAAAAAGGAGAAGAGGGAGGGAGAGAGGGGAGACAGAGAGGAAAGGAAGACGGAAAGGAAAGGAGGAAGGAAGAAGAAGAGAGGAAGTTTTCTTCTAAGAACTGGCCGAAAGGGTCCATCCTGACCCCCGCCATCAGCTGAAACTTCCTGAAGTACGATTCCCAACAAGAACCTCTTTGCTCATAAACCCCCCATCGCTCCCCACTGCCTGATGGGGCAACACCGCACCGGGCAATCAGCGCCCTGCACGAACTAGAGCGAATGGAGTTCCCCTGCCTCCTTTCCTTCCCCTACACGCAGGTGACCCCCACAGCCTCCGCCGAAGCCCAAGGCTCCCTACCACTGCCCTCTGCGAATGAAGGTCAGGAGGCCGCCCGTCGAAGCCTGACACGGGGGACTGAATCCTGACTCCTCCGCAAACTGCCTGTGTAACTGCACAGCGAGCTGCTCGATGTCCCTGGGCCTCTGGTTCCTCATCAATCCGGTGAAGGAGACAACTGTCCTCCCTCTTAGGGTTGTCCTGAGAGTGTAGCAGGAGATGCTTGGGGGGGCACCTGCGGCAGTGCCCAACACAGAGGCCTCTCCACGTCAACGGCGGTGCCATTGTGTTCTGGCTACTTCTTTGTGGCGAGGCCGTCCAGTGTACTGCAGGAAGGTGAGCAGCACCCCTGGTCTCCACCTACTAGATGCCAGCCGTAACCATAGTTGTGACAAATAAAAATGTCTCCAGACATTGCCAAATGTCCCCTGGATAAAGGTGCCAGGTTTAGCAATATATACTTATAGTAAAAATTACTCGTTATCTGAAATTCAAATTTAATTGTGTGACCTATATGTTATTTGGCAACCCCATCTGGGGCGCAAAATTAAGAGCCTTCATTAAGAACCACTGGGGCCCCAGCAGTACCACCAATTACGTCTCTCGCCTTCCTCCAAACCTCTTAGCATGTGCAGACAACCTCCCCAATCCCACCGCCTTCTACACAGGGATGGGAGGCTCAGCTGCCCGAACAAGCCCAGCTCAGCCCTGTGATAATGGCTCCCAGGACAGCCCTTCCACCAGCTCCAGTCTGCAGAGCTAATGTAGCTTCCTCTCCAGTACCCACTTCAACCCCTTGCCACCTTACTGGAATCTGTCCTCACCAGCAAGCAACGACTTGTCCCCTCCAATTAAGAGGCCTCCTAGGCCCGGCCTAGAGGCAGGAAAACAAGTCGGTTAGTCACTTTGCTTCTCTTATCAACCCAGTCACATGGCTGGCTCCTTTAATGGATGTTGTCATGGCAACGGGAAGCTAGAGCCTGCTCCCTCTGAGAACCAAAACAAAATTAAGTGGTGGAGGTGGGGAGGGAAAATGAGGGGAGGATGAAGACAGTCAGGAAGGAGCCTGGATGAAGCTGGCTGGATTTAACTGGAGGAAATCATGCTGTGGCCACCCTGTCTCCAGCCTTCCCTTGGGGGCTGGCGCTGGGGAGACAGGAAAAATAAGATGCCTGCCCTGGTGAAGATCAGGCTAACATGGTGGGTGTTTTCACGTTGTTTATCCTGACAGCTGAGTAATTTTCATCCTTGTTATGAATAAACTGAAACCCAGACGCTTATGAAGGTAAAGGGGTTGCTCGTTCAAGATTGTGCAATTTACAAGCAATCCATTTCAACTCCTCTCTCCTTTTCATATTCCTGAAGTGCTCCCCACGCCTTTCCCCTTGCTTTTTATCAGAGGACCAGGAGCTCTGTCCCCCAGTGTATCAAGCACTGCTCTCCTTTCTCTTGGTCCTCCCCCTACTTCCGAAACTCCCGTTCCTCAAGTTCACAGTGCTCCCTCCAGCCACAACGGTTTTACAGATGCCGCTGGTTCCCTGCCAGGCATGGTTTTTCTCCGTCTCTCCCCACCTCAAACCTTCATCTAAAAGGCCTCTTCATCCTTCCCATACCTAAGTGAGATACGTTTATGATACATTAACTGCATGCAGTTACTTCTCCCTTATGTGTTCTTATGTTGCAAAGAGCCTCTCCGTCAGACCTTGGTGCACAGCCTGTAATTATCTTTTTAATTACACTCTGAATGTCTGTGGGGGTCTGTCTCCTACACTGGAATGTCAGCCCCAAGAGGGCAGGGCCTAGCTAGTTCACAGCTTCAAACACAGAGCCCAGCCCAGCCTCCGACACACAGATGCCCCTCGCTAAGTAAATGCACGGGCATTTGAACCCAGCTCCCGCTCATCCCAAAGCTCCTTCTTGACCTGCTTTGTGGAGCTGGGACACAAGGCTCCCTGAGTCAGCACCGGACAGAGCTTCCAGACCCTCAGCCCCTGCTGGCCTTGTGGCTTCAGCTGCTTCGGCAGGGCCTGCGGGCCTGCCCGGCTGAAATACAGAAACTGATTGTTCAGCCGCCTCTGCCAGAAAGGAAGGTGTGCAGGGCCTCTGGGCTGAGACGTGTGGGGATGTGGCACCAAGGCTTCCCTCTCCAGATGTGGAGAGAGAGTGCTTGAGAAGGAAAGGGACTTGTCCAGGGCACCAAGGGGGCTGGTGGCAGAGCTGGGACCAGGGCCCCAACTGGAACCCTGCCCGGAAGCCTTGCCGATACACTCTTCTGCCCACAGCCCCCCTCCCAATGGAACCAGCCAACTATTCCCTTAAAAACACAGCCATTCCAGGTGAAAACATCTGGGGAGCACAGATTACAACTAGGTTTGGTTAGACAACGAACAAAATGACTACAGGTTTTTAACCGGGAGTCTCAGGGTGGGGGGGGCGTCTATACACACCTTCCCCCAAAACAGTCACCTGAATGTGTGGCTCTGTGGGTTTTGTTGGAAGGAGAGTCTAGACAGGGTTTTCTTCAGGTCCCCACAGGTGTCTCTACAAAGGCTGAGCTGGAAACCTCCGGGCCTTTCGGAGGGATTCCATGTATCCTGTATGTTTCCTTATTCGGAAAGGCCAGAATGGGCAGCCAGCCCTGGAGCTGATCCTTGAAACAACATGGGCACGCCACACACGCCCACACGCGCACACACACACACCCACGCTCCCCGAGGTGGGCGGGGCAGCAACAGGTCACAGCCTGGAGGCTGCCCTTGATGGCTGTCTGCCACCAAGCATGGAGGAGCTTCTTGACGTTCAGCGCTGACGCCAGACGCTGACACCCCGAACACACACAGATGCACAGCGATCAGGCCAGCCCCAAGGTCTGCAGGCTGAGGACTCAAGATACACCAGCGATGCCGGCTCAGCAGCAATGGGGCCCCAGGCTGAGGGAGGTGGGTGACCTGAAGAGAGCAATACACACACAGTCACAGCCTCACTCATTCGCCCATCACACACACACACACACACAGTCATGTCCTCACTCATTCGCCCATCACACACACACACACACACACACACACACACACAC
>PVJD01017703.1:0-16736 GCA_004026545.1 Mormoops blainvillei | reverse complement strand
AATGACATTAAAACTAAGTAGATTAATTTCTTGTTAAAATGCAATAAAAATCAGGTTACATTAAAACAAAAGTAAACTAAAAAATAAATGAATAAAAATGGTCACCTATAAGATAGTCTGTGTGGGGATCGATGGAGTTGGGAGGAAAGAAGGGAGTGAGATATTTTATTTCATTTTCAGTTTGGACCATATGAAAAGTGTTAATTATTAAAAGCATATGATTAAGTTAAAATTAAGACATTTTTATCATTTAAAAATTTTACAGGCATACATAAGTATTTGTTTCAAACAGTCTGAAATTACTAGTTATCCTTCTCTCAAGTACAATGCGTCTTTATCAAACTTTATCCATTAAACTACTTTTCCCACATCATTACTATTTAGACTTTCAGTTTTATCATTTTTTTTAATATATGGATCTTCTTTTAAAATAATTTTTTTGTGGTTGTTCAAGTATAGTTTTGTCCATTTTCTAATGGACTAATGTTTGCACAATTTGGATTGGGTTGACCAAAATGTCCGTTTAGTTTTTCCTATAAAATAAAAGATACATTTTTCATTTTCACCAATAACTTTAATGATTTGGATATTTGAATATGTTGGCTACCTTTCATGTGGTAGAACATTAATGGTTCTCAATTAATGGCTTGCTTTGATCACTATCAACTTCAACTGGTCTGCCCGACCGGGGAGCATCGTTTAGCAAGAAATCTCTAGCACGGAACTTTGCAAATCACTTTTGACATATTCGATCAGTCACAGCACCTTCTCCATTCACTGCACAAATCATTTTTTGTATTTCAGCTGCATTTTTACCTTTCCTGAAATAATAAAGCATAATATGCTGGAAATGTTGCATATTTTCTTCCATCTTTAATATTAAAATGGTTGCATAAAAATTCATTAATTTTGATAATTTTTTTAAAATGCCACTGATATGACAGCTGTCACAATACAATCTAACAAAATTGTTTCAAATGAAGTTGAAGACAACTAAGTGCTACCAGAGCCATCTTACGGAAAATAACCAAACAAACTTTTTGGCCAACCCAATATGTTCTTGGGGGTAAGTACCTGCAGGAACTGAGGAAATGATCAGCAAGTGGACCCAACGTGTGATGTAGCTGATCCTCCCAGACTCCTGCTCTAACAGGGAGCTCTGATAGAGCCTTGGCTTGTATCGGTATCAGTTCAGGCCCTGTGTCTAACGGGCCTTGAAAGAGCTGGGTATTCCACTTTTTCCAGTGTATTGTTGCCCAAATAAATGGCTATAGATCCTTTTGGATCAGGCCCGGTGTGTCACTATTGTATACACTGACCTTGGACATAGCCTTTCTTTATGGATTCTGGGTATGAGAACTGGCTCAGTTCTTGAACCCGGACAGTCAATCGTGACTTTCAAAATGAGTGACGCTTTCATTCTTGATATCTGTCTCTTTGCCTCTCTCTCCTGCCTTCTCTCTTAATATCTTTTGATATTAAACAATTTCCATTTTCTTTCCAGATGCTCATCTATTTGTCCCTAGAAACAGTCTGTTCTACTAGCCATTTCCTTAGAGTCCTCACATCCAGAAATCTGGGCTTCTAATCTTCCCTTGGAGTTACGGGCCTACCCAGCAAGTACACATGCCTGGGATATTCATGCGTATCCTGGCTATTGCCTCTGGTTCTAAGGACATTTTAGCAAGCTGAAAGACAAATGCTAAACGATGTGGGAATGTAGCCAGGGTAATTGGGTGGGATAACAGTAGTTTTATTATTACATAAACACCTTTCTACCCTAGAAGGATTTAAAATTACGTACGAAGAAATTTAAAAGTATCAAACCCATATTTTAAGGTATTTGTACACATTTGATATTGTAAGTAGTTGTTATGTTTAAGAGAATTCTTCCTTTTTAAAGCAATGGGTCAAGCTGGTGACTCCAATTTAAAATGTGAAACTGAATAATTACATTAGATTTTGAAGGACAGCAGAACATGCTACCCCAAAAACTACTGTGGGAATTCAGGACGAGCCACCCCTAAATGCACCACTTTGGTATATTAATGATTTTGAGGTATAGGCAGTTGAAAAACAGCAAATGCAGGGAGAGGCTTTCTCTGAATTCCCCTTATCTGCCCAAAGACAGATGCTCCAAATAGAATCATCATAAGTCCCCATTCCTCCCCTCCCGATGAGTTCCATCAACCAGGGAAAATCGACTCGTATCACAGGAAAGGAGACGAGAAGTCAACACCACACCCAGACAAACTGTCACGAACTATCATACTTCATATGCATTCTTCTAAGGGCCCATTCATCTTCCTAAAAATCTTTTCCTTTCCCCTAAGGGGCCGACATTCCTCCTCCTCTTTCCCTATTTAGATGGTATTTAAGCCTGAATTTTAAACCACTCATTTTTTACTGATTTTTTTTCCTAGGTATCTTCCATGTTTACATGAAGTATCCATGTTAATAAACTCGTTTGTGTTTCTCTTGTTAATCTGTTTTCTATTACAGGAGTCACAGCTAAGAACTCAGAAAGTAGATGGAAAATTGAAAATTATTTTTTATCCTCTACAATTTGTTATGTTAAGTTACAGCCTTACTGAATTTTTTGTGAAGAGTTGAAATATTCACAAAAACATAAGAGTCAGCATATTTATCATTTTAGTTTATTAGATTTATGAATTATATAAATACATGGGAATATTTTATTTGTTAAGTCAAACAATTGAAGTACTAAAGGAAAATTGAATAATTAAATTGAGTATATTAAATTTATATATGCGCTATAACATGTTTATAGAAATGTAATTAAATTTATGAATAAGACTAAATACTGACAAAGTTTCCTTTATGATAAAATTTACTAAACTTACAAATAGAATAATATCATTAAGAGACTAAATTTAAAAGCGTAAAAAAATTTAAGATTTTAAAAAATTTTGTAACTTTAATGAATTATATATTAATTGCAAAATCAGTATAATCATTTGAAGATTTTTTTTTCCTATACACAAACACTGCCCTTAAGCGCACAAAAAAGCCCTCACATAATGCTATTATGTCCATTACCTTTTGATTAAGAAGTCATTGTATTTTATTGATAAAGAAATTGAGGCTCATTAAGGGGAAGGAATGGACATTGTGGTAGGATCTGAACTCAGGTTTCTGGTACTAAAGGCTAAATACTCTTTCTACTATACTATGTTGGATAGGATCCATGAGGTTCAGTTTAACCTAAAATGATCATAAGTGGGTAAGATTCAGAAGTGACCTGAAATTATCTACTCTTCTGTTTTCTTTTATGTTCCAACTAAAAATCAATAATTATAAAGAATGTGCTTTTTATAATGCATTGTCATTACTGGACAACTGTACTCTCAAATCAGAGTTAAATGGATTCAGGTAAGTAAGGACTAAGTAAGCTGAAGATACCTCAAGTCAGTGGTCATTTGTTGTGGAATTTATTCCAAAAAGTGCTAAAAACATGTTTGCAGTTTAAAACAGTAAAAAGTAAACACCTATAAAAACAACACTCAGGCCAAGAACTAGGATATTTACAGCAACCCAGCACTTCCCACTCCCAATCCTTACCATGTACCCTTATGTTACTCCTAGATATAAATATTATCCTGAATCGTTTGTGGCTAATTATTTTCTTTCTTTTCTTTATAGTCTCATCATTAGTGTCTGTATTCATAAACAATTTAGTTTAGTTTTGCTTGCTTTTAATATTATTTTCTAATTGTTGATGATTATAGAAATACAATCAATTTTTGTATTCAGCAAACTTACTAAATTCAGTTATTAATTCTATAGTTGTTTTGTAGATGGTTTTAAATTTATAGTTGTGTGATCTTCAAATCTTGACAGTTTTGTTTTTACTGTTTCATTCTTAAGCTCTCCTTCCCTTCCTTCCTTCCTTCCTCCCTCCCTCCCTCCCTCCCTCCCTTCCTTCCTTCCTTCCTTCCTTCCTTCCTTCCTTCCTTCCTTCCTTCCTTCCTCCCTTCCTCCCTTCCTTCCTTCCCTTCATCCTTCTGGCACTGACTGTGACTCAATTGTCCTTTGGGTTTCCCAAGAATAGGCTCTGAGCTGGAGATAAGCATGCAAGAAGGTTATTAGGGAGTGCTCTGGGGCTCATGAGGGAAGAAAAGGAAGCATGACTGAAGAGATGGACAGTGATGCAGTCTCAGCAGAAGCTCCATCCAACCTTATGGAAAGTTCTAAAGCAGAAATAACCCTTCAGGTATGTCCAAACTTAGGGCAAGAGGTCAGGTCTTTATACCTCCACTTTGATCAGTCATTGGATGTCGATCTCCCTGGAAGGAGGTGTGACCTTGAGGGACGTGTCTCTCTCAGCCAAGGCAATCCCCAAAGCGGGCTGACTGCAGAAGATATGTCTGTTGGCCATCTCTGAATATCCTCTTTGGAGAAGCGCCTATTCAGTTCCTTTGTCTATTTTTTTTATTGGACTGTTTGGGTTTTTTTGGTGTTGAGTTTTATAAGTTCTTTATAAATTTTAGGTATTAACCCCTTATCAAAAGTATCATTGGCAAATATGCTCTCCCATTCAGTAGGATATCTTTTCATTTAGTTAATGGTTTCCTTTGCTATGCAAAAATGTTTTAGTTTTATGTAGTCCCATTTGTTTATTTTTTCTTTTGTTTCCCTTGCCCAAAAAGATATATCAAGAAAAAATTGCTACAAGAAATGTTAGCGATTTTATCTTTATGTTGTTTTCTAGGATTTTTATGGTTTTGGGTCTAACATTTAAGTTTTTAATCCATTTTGAGTTTATTCTTGTGTGTGGTATAAGAAGGTGGTCCAGTTTCATTTTTTTTTGCACATATCTGTCCAATTTTTCCAACACCATTTATTGAATAGACTATGTTTAGGCCATTGTATGTTTTTGCATCTCTTGTCAAATATTAATTGACTGTAAAGGTGTGTATTTCTGGGCTCTCTTCTGTTCTGTTGGTCTATATGCCTGTTTTTATACCAGTACCATACTGTTTTTATTACTATGGCCTTGTAGTATAGTTTGATATGAGTTAGCATGATCCCTCCAACTTTGTTCTTCCTTCTCTAGATCTCTGTTGCTATCCAGGGTCTTTTGTGGTTCCATATAATTTTTTGGAATATTTGTTCTAGTTCAGTGAAAAATGCCCTTGGTATCTTGATAGGAATTGCACTGAATCTGTAGATTGCTTTGGGTAGTACAGACATTTTAATAATGTTAATTCTTCCTAGCCATGAACATGGTATGTGGTTCCACTCATTTGTATCTTCTTCAATTTCTTTCTTCAGTGTCTTATAATTTTCTGAGTAGAGGTCTTTTACATCCTTGGTTAAATTTATTCCTAGGTATTTACTCTTTTTCAAAGCAATTGTGAATGGGATTGTTTTCTTAGTTTCCCTTTCCGATAGTCCATTATTGGCATATAAAAATGCACCTGATTACTGGGTATTTATTTTGTATCCTGCTACTTTGCTAAATTCATTTATCAGTTGTAGTAGTTTTTTGGTGGAATCTTTAGAGTTCTCTATGTACAGTATCTTGTTTGCAAATAATGACAGTTTTACTTCTTTCTTTCCAATCTGGATGCCTTTTTTTCATCTTCTTGTCTGATTGCTGTGGCTAGGACTTCTAGTACTATGTTGAATAAGCATGATGAAAGCAGACATTACCAAGTGGAATAAGCCAGTCAGACAAAGACAGATACCATATGATTTCACTCATATGTGGACTCTAATGGACAAACTGAACTAACAAAATAGAGACAGGCTCATAGGTAGAGAGTAGATTGACAGCTCTGGGTTGGGGGGAGGATAAGGCTGGGCATTAGGTGGAGGGATTGAACAAAAAATTAAAAAGAGAGATAGAAAGAACTCATGAATATGGATAACAGTGTTGTGATTGTAGAGTAGAGGGGAGGAAGTAGAAGAGTGTATGGGGGATAAATGATAATGGAAATAATATCTTAAAAATTAAGAAAATCAACTACAAAAAGAAAAACAAACACCAAAGATAAGAAATGACAATTTTTGTCAGGACAGTTATCTCATTTATTTCTCCTACCTACACTTAATACACGTGTGTTTGTGACTCCTGGTATACCCTGAATTTACTTCTTTTGAAGAATGAGAAACTTAAGCTGGCACTAGGCAGACTGTTTCATACTTTAGCTACTTTATGTCCAATGTTATGTTAGCTACATGAATGCCCACACACACAATAATCCAACATGTCCAGAAGGAGAGAGATTCAGATTTCTCAAAGATCAGATGTTACTGATTCTTTACAAGTGGAATATTTTTAGTTGTCGAAGAGTAATAGGTAAAGGAAAGAAGATTTTATGAATCAATAGAAGCAAAGATAAAAGCAGCTTATTAATGAAACGGGCTGAGGGTAAGTGAGTCAAAGGAGAAAAAGAGTGTCAGCCATCTTATTTTGCACAATCTACAAGCTGCAGGTAAACTGAGCTGAGAGGCGTGATTCATTCATTAACACAGGAAGGAGAACATCATAGTCTTATTAAACGTCTGCAGACACCAGCTGCTTTTTTGGCTGAGTCTGGAGTTGTTTTTTCTTGCAGCCTTATTTAATAATCGCAGCCCTGAGAAGTCAAGAAGAACACAGGGAAGAAAGTAGACTGTTGGTTTGGAATGTATGAAGAAACTAATTATTTAGATTCCCATAAGGTTATGTGAAGGGCCAGGAGACCAGATTTGGCTTGAGTTTGCCCCCTTTTGTACTGGAAGAAAAAAATCTGCTGCCTGGGGAGCCCAGCACAGTCAGTGTTTGCTTTCTTACTTCGCCATGCTTTCAGAAGAGGACCCCTTGACTTAAAAGTTATAATAAATAAAAACAAGACAGGGGAGAGGAGGACAGAGTGTTGAAATGCTTCTTCCTGTTTGCTTCTTCCTTTTTGTCCTCCAAATTTTCATAACCTCGAAGGAATAAAAAGCAAATTCGTTATCAGCTTCACAATAGCTGTATGAAACACTTAACTCTTTCTGCTGGTCGCCCTGCTCGTGAAGGCAGGAATGCAGCAGTCCTGGCCAGCTGGAAGCAGGCACTAGGACCTGGAGCAGGTGACACTGCTTTCATCAAGCTATCAAGAACACTAAGCAACGCTTTTGAATGAGGAGAGTCCAGTGAATCGCGAGACGCAGCTTTGAAGAACACTAGGCGAATGGAACAAACCAGGGTCCCTGCAACACAGCTGAAAGTTATCACCACGAGACTTGGCGGCTCCTTCTATTTGAAAAGATTCTAAAATGTTTTTACATAGTTTTCCAAACATGTGCCACATACTCAGAATCTTTGTCATTCTGTTTGCTCTTTCTCCAAGATACGCTTCTGCCTAAAATAGCCCTTTGGTGCTCCTGGGCTCTGTTACAAATCCCAGAGACTCATTCTAGAAATAGAAATCAAACTGGATTGCTTTTTGTTTAAAGTTTCTCCGAGTCGTTGGCGAATAGTGCTATATGACTCAAACAAGTCAATAAATGCGGAATGAGATTGTCATCATCCTCATAAATGCAGAGTTAATGAGGACAGAAGATTACGGGGGGAAGAAAGGAGGGCTCTTTGATTTATACCAACCTTGCATAAGTAATGATCAATGAGGTCTGGAGGAAAAAGAAGCATATGTCATCTGAGAAGATCCCAAGGTCTATAACACTTAAATAAAAATCTTAAACTAAGTGTCATGTAAAAAAACCATTTGATTCACTAGCTGGCTTCTGTATTACACAGGACCTCAGGGAAACGCTGAAGGTAACGATGCAGAGTAACCCGAACCAGCTGAGCAATAATAATAAATGTCAGGCCCCGGCCGGTTAGCTCAGTTGGTTGGGACATTGTCCCATACGCCAAAATGTTGTGGGTTCAAACTCCAGTCAGGACACAGACCTAGGCTGTGGGTTCAATCCTTGGTCAGTCAGGGTGCACAGGGGAAGCAATTGATCAAAGTTTCTCTCTCACATTGATCTCTGTCTCGAAAAATCAATAAACATATCCCCAGGTGAGGATAAATGAATAAATAAATAAATAAAAGTCAGGGTGTACATTACCTTGTAAGAAGTCATTCAGAAGTTGCCAATAAATGTCTGCAGAGGCCAGGAAAGTAAAATAAGTGTGTAAATCAGGTTAGGGGTAATACAATAGGAACTTGTTGGACCTACCCCCGCAAAAAACAAAACAGTATGTTAGTTAAGCAAGGCAGGTTAGGTTTAGGCCAGAGAGCAAGTTTACAGCTTTGTAGATAACACTGGCTCTTTCTTAGTCACAAGACGCTTCTACCCTAAAATTGGCCCCTGAATGAAATCTTTGAGGACAGGTTGAGAGTTGTCCTGTTTATGAAATCAGCTCAATGACTGAAGCCACGAAATGTTTACTGAGTTATATAGTTGAGCCTTTTATCTTACAGAATTGCTTCCCCTGCCTTACACTGTGGTCCTCATGCTTCCGTCTTCAGGATGGTGGCCTCCCATTGCTTCACACGAAGCTCGCTCGACGTGGGCCCGTGAGAGAAATGCCTTTCAAGTGTCACTCCAGGAACAGGGGAAAACTAGGACTTTGTTTTTCACATGTGGACACTGGCCGTTCATACTTCCCTCACTATTTTGTTCTCTAGAAATCTGAGTGCCAGATTTGCGGGGCTTTTTTAGCCTCTCATCAGGAACATCAGATACATTTCTGTGTGAAAATTTTACCCCTGGTTTGTATTATTATGCTAATATGACTTTCCTTTGTCCTTAATTCCCTGATCTATTTATCCTTTTGAGCAGGTTTTAAACAAAATTTGGTGTGCTATTTCACATCCACTGAGATAACAGATTCATTGAGGCCATTTCCCATTGAATGGTCAAAGTTTTGTGACCATGTTCTTCCATTCCCTAAACTGACATTGCTTTAGAAGAACTGGAGGGGGAGTAAATTGTTCTTTACTGACAAGATAAAAATTTTAAAATAAATGATTTACTGCATTTTTGGTGACATTTTTATTGTAGTAAAACACATATAACATAAATTTTACCATTTCAACAATGTTTAAGTGTACAATTCAGCAACATCATGAACATTCGCATGTCATAGAACCATTGCCACTATCCAGCTCCAGAAAATTTTCATCATCCCAAAGAGAAACTGTACCCATTAGGCAATAACTTCTCATTGTCCCCCAGCCCCAGCCCCTAGTAACCTCTTTATGTCTCTATGAATTTGACTTTTCTAGGCTCCTTAGATAAGTGAAATCATATAGTATTTGTCTTTTTGTGTCTGGATTATTCCACTTAGCATAATATGTTCAAGGTTCATCTGTTATAGCATGTATCAGGATTTCATTCCCTTTTTAAGACAGAATAATATTTTGTTGTATGTATACACCACATTGTGTTTATCCATTCATCTTCCAATAGGCATTTGGGTTGTTTCCACCTCTTGGCTATTGTGAATAATACTGTTATGAACACCGGCTTACAAGTTTCAGTCTGGGTCCCTATGTTCCAGTCTTTTGGATCTATACCCAGAAATAAAATTGCTCTATCACATGGTAATTCTATCTTTTGCTTTTTGAGGAACCACCAAACTATTTTCCACAGCAACTGTGCTATTTCACATCCCTGTCAGCAATACACAGTGTTCTAATTTCTCTACATCCTCACCAAAAGTTTTTATTTTTTTAGTAACAGCCATCCTAATAGGTATAAGTGGCATCTCTGAGATCTATGTTTAATTAGAGGAGTCTCTCTACCTAATTCAATGTAACCTTTGTTTTTCTTTGGGAGAAAAATAAAACAATAAGATTATTGGGGGCTTTGTAAGTAATATGCTAAGGTGCTAAGAAGCTTGTACTTGACTCTGCTTCATGGTTGTTGATTTGAATTTTATATTCTATATATATTATTTTTATTGAATTTATTGGGGTGACATTGGTTAATGAAATTATATAGGATTCAGATGTATAATTCCGTAACATATCATCTGTATATTGTATTGCGTGTTCACCACCAAAAGTCAAGTTTCCTTCCATCACAGTTTATCCCTCCTTTACCCTCTTCTACCTCCCCCGCCCTCACACCCCTTTCCCTCTGGTAATCACCATACAGTTGTCTGTGTCCATGATTTTCTTTTTTACCTTGAACTTTTCACCCTTTTCGCCCAGCGCCCTAACCCCCCTCACCTCTGACAGCTGTCAGTCTTTCTTCTTTACCTGAGTCTCTTTCTATTTTGTCTGTTTGTATATTTTGTCCATTAGATTCAACATATAAGTGAAATCATATAGTATTTGTCTTTCTCTGACTGGCTTATTTCATTTAACAAAATACTTTCCAGTCCACCCATACTGTCACAAAAGGTGAGATTTCCTTCTTTTTTTACAGCTGAGTAGTATTCCAGTGTGCAAATGTCCCACAGCTTTCTTGTCCACTCACCTCCTAGTGGACATGCCGGCTGCTTCCAATTCTTTGCAATTATAAATATCGCTGCAATGAACATAAGGGTGCATATATTCTTTATTATTAAGACCAAATTAGTGTTTCAGCTTTCTTTGGATATATTCCCAGAAGTGGAATCACTGGGTCATAGGAAGTTCTATTTTTAATTTTTTTCTAATCAGCATATTTAAAACACTGCATTTGAGAGATCTAGAATTACATATTTTAAGCAAATATTTGAGCATTGATCAAAATTTCAAAGTTGATTATTTTCTGACCCAAAATTTCTGACAAATTTTGAAATGTTGAAATCATTCCCAGTATATTTTCTTAACACAAAGTAATTGAGTTCTAGATCAGTAAAAAAGAATAAAATTTTAAATCCCTATATGTTAGAATTAAAGAAACATGTTTCTAAATAAATCTGGGTCAGTGAAGAAACCATAATGAAAATTTAAAAATTAGATATTTTGAACTGGACATTAATAAAAATACTATAACTCAAAGTTTGTGGGATGCAGATAAAGCAGTATTTGGTGGGAAATTTTATGCTATAAAAGCAAATATTAGAAAAAAAGACAAAATTAATGAGTTAAGCATCAATTACAAGAAGTCAGAAGAAGAAAAAATAAACCCAAGAAATTTAAGGAAGAATTAATGGTAGTTTGGACATCCTCTTTCCTCACAGCTTTCATATCCTGACACCCCAGCCCCCCAAGAACTATTCAACCCCATGTGTCAATAGTTCCAAGGTTTAGAAACTCTGCCCAAAATAGATATGAATTGCTACTTTCAAGTTTTTCAAGTATTTCTCCAAAATCTTATAAAACTATGTATGTATTCTACTGCATATTTTAATTTGGTACCTAAAATTTTTAATTGTAAGTCTAGTTGTAAAAGATGCAATTCCTAGCTTATTTCAGTATAACTGTCATATGATTTTTAAAACATACCAAATGAAAACCAACATGACTACTTGTAACCCATCATCATTTACATGAAAAATATATTTTAAAACTTTACTTTTAGAGTTGAAATTCTATATTGTGCCTTTTTGTCCCTGAGTTCTTATTTTCATTCCATATTCCCTTCGGGAGGTTTATCTTGGGGCTATAGGAGAAACTTCTGGAAACTGGGTTCTTCTCGCCAATGCAGTAAAGAATTACAGATCAGAGAGCATACTAGCACGCAAAGTTTATTAGTGTTAAGTTCTAATGGGAAGGCAAAAACAAGGGTGACTAGAGCAGTAGTGGCAAAAGCAGGGTGACCAGAGGCCGGATGACCAGCACCTGGGTGGCTGGAGGCTCCTGGCCAGGCCCCCCCATGTGGCAAAAAGAGCCAAGAGGGCCAAAATTCAAGAGGCCAAGAAAGCGAGTCCTTTGTTCTGAGCACTTATGTAGTTGAAGGAATGGGAGTGAGAGAGTTACATATTGATTGACAGGTAAAGGTGGTGGCAGTTCCTCCCCACCCCTGGGGGAATGTGAATACCCAAACGGAGGTATATGCAGGGCCTGTTAGCCTGAATCTTTATCTTGCTCCAGACTCTATTTGTTCATTTGGCATACGTGGCGGGCAGCGGGCAGTTAACCAAAGCTTTTTTAGGGGCTTTTCTTTGGTCACTGCAGACCCCTCCCCTTCCCCCTTTCAGGCCTTGGGATGAATACACAGTCTCAAGTTGCCTTTTCCCAGATAGGGGAGATGATACACACAGGCTTTCAAGGGCTCCCCTCTTCCCGCACTCTCGCAGTTTACTTGTGTTGTTTGGAATGCTTGGCAGCCTTATTGAACCAGGCTTAGAATTGCTGGGTGAATGGCTGAGCCTTTGCTTTCAGACTACTGCATCAAGCTCTTTGTCAGGCTGCAATGGGGCACGCACTGACATTATTTCCCCTGTGGCCACTCATTCATTCCACTGTAACAGAAAGGTTTTCTCAAGCATGGACAAATGCGATCAAGGAAGAGAAAAAGTCAAGTGGGATGAGCTGGGGTGTTGGGAGGTGCTCCCTTTTCATGCAAAGTTCCAACTAAAAACAAATGATCTCAGAGTCTCCTTAGTTTAAGATGCCCCGTGTTCATTCTACTGACAGAAAATTCACTTATATTTGGACAGGAGCTTGGGATTTCTCGGTGGAATAGTACAAGAAATACAGGAAAACAAGGTCGGTTGTGATTCTTGACACAGTAATCATGAGTGACTTAGAAAACTGTCACCTTATGCAGTTGGGATCTGCACAGAGACCTCATGTCATCCTCCCCACAGTCCCGGAACAGTAGGACACTCAGGGCCCTGTGTGTCAGCCTCTGGAAAAAGGAGCACACGGGGGTCATAGCCCTTGGGATGAGCTCTAGGTCCCCAGTGGTGCCATCAGAGCACCTTCCCGGACCCCCTTCCTTGACCCTGGGCAGCCTGGCCACCTGTGTCTCCCCAGGCCAATTCCATCATTCACGGTACTTGCAGTCTTCTTGCTGTTGTCTCAGCTCAAGGGCCTCTTCCCACAGAAGGACGTGATGGCTTCTCCAAAGATCTTGAGGTCGCTTTCAATGAGAAGTTGTATGAGGGCATCCTGGAACACCAAGGGCAAAAACAAGCATTCCATTAATCACATATAAATGACATGTCATCTATAAATCCTGGATCTAACAGAATGCGGAAGAATTCAAGAAAAATTCAGAGTTGATAAAAAAATATTTAAACCAGTTTAATAAATGTTTGTGGTAAAGATATATGCTCTCTTATTAACTTGTATTTATTCCTATTTTTCTAATTTTGATTTTTTTCCAGTTTCATTGAGGTATAAATGCCATATAAGGCCTTATTAAAATTTGCAAAGTATCCAATAGACAAAACCTTTGAAATTCACTTCTTAAGTGAAGAAGTTTCTGAAACTCAGGCAGCCGAGACTTCTGTGGTTTTTTGTGGGGACAGACATGTCCGTTTGTCTAACTGCAGCGGTTCCCCATGCACTGCCTGCCTCATGTTTCCTCTCCCGTGAGGCTCGGGAAGAGCTGGGATCTCCTCAGGCCCGTTGTGGCCCCATGAGGTGCTCGGGACTCTACACCAGTCCCCTCATCCATAACAGAGGAAAATGGGGGCCCACAAACTAGGGCTTCAGGTGGGGACGCTGCCCCCAGGGCATCCCAGTGAGAGATCTCATAACCTTTTTTTTTCAGATCAGTTTCTACACCGGAGCCACAGGCACTGGGCAGACAGAGAGTACTGGGGGCTAGACACCCAGGCGAGCTGTAGGCCGTCATGTGGATGTTGGAGCAGTGTGGTCGGGGGGTTGTGCAGCAGCCCAAAGAGACAGTGCAGGAGGGCGATGTTGGCTCCTGGCAGCTGTTCTAGAAGCCTAAGGACAGAACACACCCTTCTCAGAGGCCGGTTAGCTTGCTTAGCAAGTTGGAAGCAAAGCCCAGTGAGAAGGCAAAAGAATGTATTTCCCTGAGACGCCTGTAATGTGTTTTCCTGGGCGGCGGGGGCGGGGGGTGGGGTGGCAAACATTATTAAAGTATCTAATTCAACATAAATATATCTTAGAACTCTGTGACATTCTAGAACGCGCTCAACTAAAGCACACCGGAGCTTATTGATGAAATTAATCATAAATAGAAGAGGCTCCCTTTATTTGTAAGGTAGCAATATGGCAAGAGCCTTATCATTATTTATGATCAAAGAGACCAGCAGAGTTCCAGGCACAGATGCCTACAAAGGTGTCTCACTGAATTCAGCTCCTGGGCCAGATGAGAACCTCTCTGGTTTGGTAAGTGTCTGACAGAGCAAAGAGCAGACCAGTGGCAAAGTAGTCCTCCAGCCTCTCTCTTGGGTCACTTGATTTCATCTCCTATCAGTGTCCTATATGCAGAAGGTGCAAGACGGTCGGGGTTCCATGTTAATAAGATGAG
This sequence comes from Mormoops blainvillei, assembly GCA_004026545.1. NCBI lineage: Eukaryota > Metazoa > Chordata > Mammalia > Chiroptera > Mormoopidae > Mormoops > Mormoops blainvillei. The sequence continues at coordinate 2,402 of PVJD01017703.1, read as the reverse complement.
AAGACAAATGGAATTCCATAACAGCAGTAGATTTGCATCTGCGATGAACCTGGCCTGCCTGGATGTGATCAAATGAACCGCGTGGGACTAGTCATCTTTCAGAGGACAGGGCTGTAAACTCTAAGCTGATAACTTGCTGCGGGTATGTGGGCTGTGTTTGGAAACGCGACCCAGTAATCACTGTCTTCTTACCTCTGGAATGCAGTGATTTTTCTCCTCCTCGTTCCCTTTGTCAATGACACTGAGCCATTTATCATAGATACCCCATGAAAATAAACTTCCTTGGATATTTTGAAGGAAATCCTTATAAAGATAAAAAGTAGCAGTATTGTTGGCAAATGTATATTGGGGACATTACAGAGAAAACACTTAGTTGGAAAACTCAGTTTCAGTCTCCACTTCCTTCACAGCCCCTCCGTGACTCCACAAAGATCACGGGCCCAGCTCCCCACTGATGGACACACCAAGAGACAGGTGCAGGGATGGATATCTCCGGCTTAACTTAGAAGCTCAGAGTCTGCGATGTGGTGGGAATGAAGATGAGCCCCTTCATCGTTGGGCTCTTCCTCTCTGTGTACAAGTCAGCAAGCTGATACAGACAGACAACTTCTGTTGATAAATCATCTCAAATTCTGTTAGTTTCTTATAAATAAATACTGGTCCCCATTGTGCTTGTGTATGTCAGACATGGTGCTCATTCTTCATTCCTACCAAGAGAGGTTCTGAAATACACACACACACACACACACACACACACACACACACACAGAGTCACATGCTCTTGCATATGAAGAGAGAACCAGACCTTCTGACTTGAGGTATAGATGCTTCTTGAAAGAAAACTACTCACAGAATGGCTTTATTCTTTCTTTTGTTTCACTGTATAAACTTCAATTCTACAGACTTGGAAGCATCAGGTGTGGGAACTATTTCCCATTCCCCAGTAGGTAATGACATGTTACTACAGGCAAACCCTTGAGTGGAACAGATATATTCTCCTTTCTTTGTGACCTTTCTTTTAATGTGCTTTCTAACAAACCATGAGAAAAACACTTTATTTGGGGGGAACTCAAATTTTATCATCTCTAAATTAAGGGCTTCTCTAAAGTCCCTTCATGCTTTAACATTGAATCCTTTATTCTTTCACCACCTGTCTTAGTTTGCTCAAATCGTCATAACAAAATACCACAGACTATGTGGCTTAAAAAACAGACATTTATTTCTTATAATTCTGGAGTTCTGGAGGGCGGCAGTTCACAATGAAGGTACTGGCAGATTCAGTTCTTGATAAGGGCTCTCTTACTGGCTTGTAGACAGTGGTCTTCTCATTGTACTCTCACATGGCAGAAAAAGAGAGTTCTGGTCTCTTCCTCTCCTTATAAGGGGACTAATTCCATCACCAGGGTCCCACCCTCATGACCTTGTCTAAGTATCGAATCACCTGCCAAAGACCTCATCTCCATAGAACACCACATTGGGGATTAGAGCTTCAACATATGAATTTGGGGGGCGGGGGGCACAAACATTCAGTCCACAACATCCTTTGAGAATTTTTTTGATGGTAACAGACCACAGAAATTTACCGAAAATGTAATTTACTTCAAATTCGGTAATTTTACTCCATTTGATCACTCAGTACCTGGTTAGAAAAGCCTGACTGATGGTGGCAGAGCTGCTTACAATAGAGGGTGACAGTGTTAAGTGCAGGAGAAGGTCTCCCATAATTCACATACCAGATAAGTAGCCTCTAAGGAGTCAAAAGTTAAAACTAACTATCAAAAACGTTTTAGCACCAAAGCAGGGAGCTTTGCCCATATACAGTTGCTTTTTGGGTATTGTGGCCCAGATTCTCCTCGGTGACCCTGAAGGTACCTGCTGCTTCTTGTAAGAGCAGAAAAGGGGCTATGCAATAAACCCCACACGCTCAGGGGGCCACAGGGCAGGCCCGACAAGCTCAGCGACCAAAACTCGCCGCACAGGATGGTCTGACCACAAATTCTTGACTGAGGAGGTCACGGCGGATGGTCACGTCCCAGGCCTGTAGCTTCCTTAACAAAGGTCAATCTTTGCTTTAACTGAGCTCCACCCTTTGTTCCCATGAATCCAGAATAGCATACCTTTGAAATGTCAGGATGATTTTCCACAGCGGCCCTTGAAGGCAAAACCACCAGAACAGGAGCAGAAGACGACAGAAGCCCTTATTGTTATCTGGTTCCCCGCATTCCATCTCCCTGTGATCTTGTACCCAACAGTGTAAAAGAAGTATATGCGTCTCCACCTCTCGCTTTTTACCCCGTCCCAGAGATCTCCCCACGTTGCTCTCTCCCACCTCCTTAATCTGCCACCGATGTCTCCTCCTTTTATCCCGTGTATGAAATAAGCTGCAAAACTGCCCTTCTCGG
>PVJD01017702.1:0-16728 GCA_004026545.1 Mormoops blainvillei | reverse complement strand
TCCATTTCTGCTTATTTATTGCTTTCCATCAGCCTACTTGCCTGAGAGCTGTGCCTCATCTTGGTTAGGGTTAATGATCAAGGCAGTGCTGGCCTTCAGGAAAAGTGCAAGCAGCAATGGAGAGTGAGAGCAAGAACTGGAGCCAAGGGAGCAGGCCCTGCCAACAACTTCTGCTCCTTCCCTTTCCTTCAGCATGGCTGCCTAAGGAGTCTCTAGTGACTGTTTATGGTGAGCTGTTTGTTTCGCAATTGACAAAGAAGCAGAGAGCCCTTTCTGACATTTTTGCCCAGAGGCCCTAGATTTCTCAGTATGAAACTGCCAAATACGCAACTTTGGGTGGATATTTGGCTGAATCACTTTGAAGGGCCTGTCAGTGCCTAAAATGGAAATTGTTAGAAAGCAGAGAAGGTTGGTTGCCAGCAACCATGAAATGGTAATGACCAAATCATTTATTTTTTGCAATGAAATGTCATCCCCTAACACTACAAGAGCAGGTTTTTTTCTAGCTTAAAAGTATTGACTACCTATGAAAAATCTTCAATAGTGATTGTGTGTGCCATGCACATGTACATATATAACCCCATCCCTCTCCCACCCCCCTAAACCAAACACCCCCTGCTTTCCTGGAGTCCAGCTGCAACCTGGGATGAATTAAGAGGTTGGCTGATTGTGAAAGGTAATCAGGCTTTAGCCACCCTATAAAATGAAGGGGAGTTCATTTGGTTATTTATAAAATGGTCTATGGCCAGCTTTACCACATGGGAAAGTTAGTAGACAGTAAGAGTCCATACCCAAAAATATGATGCAGGACTTTTACCAATTTGTTCAAATATAGCTATATTTGCTCCTTGGAGACATGACACTTAATAGGGTTTAACTCTATGTATCTGCTAAGTAGCAGGCAAACCAGGCAAGATCCCCAATTCTGTACCTTTTGTTGTTAAACTTTGGTACTTTGTTTTTTAGTTTAGGAGGAAGAAATTAGAAAATACATTGTGGACTGACACCAGGGAATGGAAGGAGATGTATTATTTCTTTGAAAACAGCCATTAAGATACTGTTCCCTATTTCCCTAGGACACTGTTCCTGGGTGGCTTTAACCACATACAACTCCTCAGGTCCTTCTTTATGTTTTTTCATATTGACTCTTGAGTTGGAATTAGTGAAAATTTCTGCTACCATAAAATTTATTTTAAAATAGTAATTTACAAGCCTTTTGGCTTGAAAATATCTCAATAATGTGTGCACATTTAAAACTGAAAAGTAAGATGATTCCATTCAGCTATCATTATATTATGATTTCAGAAGTATGTTTGAATCACAGTCATCTGTCCAAAGTTTCTGGTCAGCTTCTTTTCAATGGCAGTGGTATTGTCCAAAGTAATTTGTGATTGTTAGTATGGGATCCATTTTGTAAGCAAGTCTGGTATTAAGGAAGGTTATAGGGACATTATCATTTAACCATGGACCTTGATCATCTGAATATGTCATTTGGTTTGGTATCTCACCGCATCTAAAGCCCATGCTTATGGAATCCTTGTTATGCAAGGGGTTGGGACAGCTCACTGAAAAAAGTGGCTCTGGTGTATGTGAATGCCTCCTTCTGATTCCTCTAGGGCTGGCTCAAAGGGGAATTATAAATGAGGTCAACTCTGTAATTTCTGTTCCTTTGCCAATTTTTTAAAACCCTCTAACCCTCTGTTCACATGTATCTAATTTTTCTTTCTCAGCTTTAGTTTCCTCATCTATAACATGAAGGACTTTGAGTAGACAAACTATAAGTCCTCCCTAAACTCTGACATTTGACAAATCTAATGAATTTATTGGCACAGAAAAATGTGGCCAGTTTCCAACACTTTCTTTAATTTATATAAACCCATTTTATACAATGTTATTTCCCTATAATACCTTTTCAAGAGGAAAACACAACCCATTCCCAGTGTCATAAGGTTGACACTTGACAGCCCTGCGTGAGGAAGTTTTTTTTTTTTCTCTGTAGAAGGGACACAGAATACCACGGAAACCAGGATAGACACCTGCACCTGACAAGGTGATATAGGCATGTGAGGCAGATGGAATACAGACAATTCTTACAGGAGACAGAACCATCAGGACCATCTCAGTCCTCTTATGAAGCTGACCCCACTAAGAAACATGATGTTTCAGAGCAGACTCCTAAACCAGCAGTCCTGGGTTAGAATAGCAGCTGTCCTGCTTACTGGTTGTTTAACCTTGAGCAAGTTAATTAACCTCTATTGCCTCAGTTTCCTAATCTGTAAAATATGAATAATAATTTTACTGTTGATTAAGGATGTTAACTCTGTTTAGTCATTGTCTGATCTTGCTCTAACCTTAAAATTTTATGATTCTTGACCTCTGTTGCATTTATTCTAAACCCCCCCAAAAATTATCTAGCTATTTTGAGTATCAACATTACTCTGGTATACTCACTGTTGTATGCATTATTGTTCTTTGTTACTGTTTTATGCCTTCATATTAACAAAATATGAAATTCTGTGAAAAACAAAAAAATCCCTTTGATCTTTAAAAAAAACTCTTCTGTAGCAGAAATCAAATTGTTTGTTCTTGAGAACTTTCCCATCAAGGATTTAATAGAAGCAGGTTTACTTATATCATTTTGATGTTTTTGTTAATGTTTCCAAACAACATACTTTGAAATCAGAATCGCTTCTTATTCATTTTCATATAATTCTCCTGATGCTCTTCATCACACATTAGTGATCAGAAATGAGATGTAGTTCCATAATCCCTGCCCGAGAGACCTGAGTAGGATCTTAATGGAAGTTGAAGGGAGTTTTGCCCTAACTCATGGATTGTGCAAGAATGAACTGCTGTTGGGTTTGACTGATTGTAGATGGGTTGTGGTATGGTGTATCGAAGGCTATTGAATATACCATACAATACTTAATACAAATCTTTATTCTTTTAGAAAAGATAATTTTACTGTCGCGAGGATTAAATGAGATCAAATGAAAAAGTGAAGTGCTTAAAACAATGTCCAGCCCATACATATTAAGTGTTCAGTAAATGTTAACCATTTTCATGACTGGGTGCGCAAGTCCAGGTATGCATCCAGAAGTGAGCGTGTCACATTACACAGGCTATCCTCTCTCGTGTGTCTAATACTCTCTGTGGTCTAGGACAAATTTTGTGAGGTGTCTTATCTAGAATAGTACCTTTCTCCTATCTACAGAGCTAGCTGTCCAATTAATAATTTGTTTATCCCAACATTAGTCTCCTTAGGGTCACTTGTCAGTGATAACAACAGAAAGGTGAAAAGCTATCAGATGACAGGGAAAATATGGTGATTTAAACCTAATCAGTTGTCTCCCCTGCTTGTAGGGGGCTTAACAGAACTCAGATTTGAAGGTTCTTGGAGTTGACAAGGGAAGTGTAGAAAAGAATATTCCCTGAGGGTACTCCATGTCTACAGAGGCCCAAACAAGAGAAAAGACATTGTAGTTTGACCCAGGGAAGACATTTTTACCACAGATGGATAAAATGTTCGGCCACATTCCCAAAAACAGGTTTTATAGTGTCTTTTCCTGGTAAATTGGGAAAAGCATGGCTGGTCATCGTCCTAGATTGTCTCATAGATTGTCAGAGCAGGAAGACACCTTAAGGTCATCTTATCCAGGCCTTGATTTAAAGCATGAGAATGCTAAGACCCAGAGAGAGAGAACAATGTGGCTAATTATTTGTAGACAGGATTTAAATCCTAGGCCAACAGATGATGCCACTGCACCATACTGGTCTCTTAAGACACTCAAACTGTTGTCTGTTCTGGAATGTTCTGTAGTACCGACATACTAAAAAGTAATTGAGGCCCACCCAGAAGAACTCAAAGGTATTAAGCAGTGCCCAACTTGCAATCCCTTCAATTTATCCAACTGATTTTGGAGCTCTGGCTGTCAAAGTGTTTTAGCCAAGCCTTCTTACTCAACTGACTGGTCTTCTTAGCTTACCATTTGAAAGCAGTTGTGGTTAAAGCAGAGCTTGCTGACTCAGCCCATGTAGTAAGGATGACTAAATACAAGAATTTCCTTGGGGGGATGGAAAATATCTTTCAAATGCGTTTGTTTCAGGGAACCATTCTGATCAGTCAGAAGCTGGCCCACCGTGGGCCCATGAGGAAAAGCAGCAGGCTGTCCCTGCTCAGCACCAAGGCAGGATTTGCAGATGTTTCCTTTCTTTTTTGCTAAACAACACTGTGGCTGTCTCGGCACCATTTTGGTTTGGCCAGCATTTGCACAGAGTTTCATCTGCCAACTGGTACAGCCCAAAGCCAAGGGGAGCGGATGTCTCCCCTGACCAGAGAGGCCTTTCACATTCCCCTGCTCAGGGGCCTTCCCCCAGGGGTGAATAGAGCTGATCTGCTTTATCTCAAGACAGCTTCAATTTTGAGCCCACCTTGAACTCGAAAGAGAGGATCATTTATGCTGACTGATCAGAAAACAATGTGGGCTGGCTTCCATCTCCAGAGTACACTCTGGGGAGTTTGCAATCTGGAATAAAGTCATCATTTTTAGATCTGAATACCACACAGACATTGGATAACTTTAGGAAACGAACATTGACCTTCAGTTGGATTGCTCACCAGCTTAAGGCATTAATTCAGTGAAACTAAAATTTGGATGAATATTTCAAGGCTCTTGGCAGGGAAGAAGCCTGCCTTGCTCAATTAGAAAGTTGAAGACACCTGGTGTATTTGGGGGGGTGACACATTTTTACAACTTCAAACTAGAAAAGTGGGGCGGGGAAAGGGGGAGAGTGAATGTACTCAGCCATCTTCTGAAAGCCATACACAACTCCGAGCAGTTCAAACATAGAGGAGTCAAGTCTGAGAGACCTGCCTCATTTTCTCCTTATCCCCTCCCCATCCCCACTTGTGTGTTCACAGGAGAAAACAGGACCACTGCCTTTGAAGAGTCAAAGAGGGTCGAGGATTTATTTTTCATAAGTGAGTAACAATTTCTTATTCCAATGGGGGGAATGTTCTGGGACAGGCAGTGTGGAATAATGGAAAACTATCTGGTCCAGGGGGGAAGGAAGAGAAGAGAGGGAAAGTGTCCTGCTTCCTTGCCACCTAGCAGTAGGAACTTGGAAGTGTTATTTTATTTTTCTAAGCCTGTTTTTGATTCTGCAAGCACTCACTTAAGCTACATATAGTTCCTCATAATAATATGGCCTCAATAAATGCTTTCTGAATGAGAAAAATGAAAGCAAGGGAGCAAGTAAATGACAGAACAGTAAGGATTTGTATAGTTCATGGAGTTGGTTTGAAATACATGAAATAGTAACTATGAATTCTTGTGTTTGTCTAGCATTTTACATTAAATAATTTATATACTCACTATATTATTTGAATATTAAAAGATGCTTATAAGATAAGCAAGGTAAGGATTGTTATCTGTCTGTTAGAGGGAAGTGAGGCTAAGAGAGGTGAGGAAGCAATATATGAAGGAACTAGTGCTGCAAATCCAGTGCCCCTTTGAACATACTACACAAACTCTTATTTTCAAATGAAAAAGTTTTTTTTAAAGAGGTAGTGCATCATTGCATCATATCTATGCCTTGCAACATTTTGTATAAAGGCTCAAACGTTGAAAGGGGTTCAGAAGAAGAAATAGCAGGCTATGACTAACTATGGTATTAAAGATTACAGTAAGACCTGTCTACTCAAAACAAAAGAAGCCAGGGGGAAATGGCCTCAGAATGACTTGGGTTGGATTATCTAATATTTTTGTAAAAGAACAATGGGGACTGTGTTTGGCAGAGAACTAACAGTTTCTATTTGCATGAACATGGGCCAATATGAAGAGGTTGACTGTAGAGTCAGGTGAGCAAGCCAGTATATACTTAGTCTGCCCCAATCAGGTACCTGGCCTCCCATGGAGCCATCAGCTGCTCAGGAGGACTGAACTAGTGGTCTGAATTTTATCCAGATATACATAGGTCTTAGGACCTTTGACTATAGCCCAACCCCCATCCAATGAAGCCACTCCTTTCTGCTAAGCAGCTAGCTGCGCACCCTCCAGTGACAAAAAAACAAAAACAAAAACAAAAACCTTACTACCACTGTATGTGTAGTTTCTAGCTCTATGTTGTGGTGAGTTCTGGAGCTCTGATGATCATCCTCTGTGCCATTGTCGTTTCTGACTTCATGGGGCACTAGGGGAATACAACATGTCAATTGCAAATGTACCTCACACAGGCAATTAGGCATACTCTGTAAAAGTTATATTCAAAAATTTTCATAAAACAAATCCTGGTGGGGGTTTTTTGCCCTAAGCTTGCTTGTTATTTAAAGGACTCATTGTTCCTTAATTTATCACTTTTAAAAACATAGAATTATGGTTACTTAAAGCAGAAATTTTCAACCTGGGGTCAGTTCTGTAGTTCTTGGATAGGATACAGAAAGTTCCATGAAGTTTTCTGAATCAATATGCAAAATTATGTTTGCATTTAAACATTTTCTTGAGAAGAGAGTCTACAGATTTCTTCAGCTTCTAAAAGGTTAAGAATTACTTGCATAGAGGAAAGTGGAACTATAATTATGTTCATGAATCTCACAATATACAACTTCAACAGCAATTTATTAGAAAGGTGGCATTGTCTCAATTGTCATGTTCCAGCTCTCTTCTGCTGCCTCTGAAGGATACTGCCAGGTTTTGATTTTCTCCCTGCCCTATTTACACATTAATGGTCGTACCAAGAGGATTTGAGTAGTGATTCTTGTAGACTGGAATAAGATATTTGATAAAATTTCCAAGTCCTTGTCCTCAGTTCTCAATCCCAGCATACAATCTATAAGGCAGACATGTTTGTTGCATGGCTGGAGCTTTGGAAGCAGACAGCTCTGTGATCTTGGGCCTATTTTCTCACCTGATACTTAAGGCTAATAACAGGAGTTTTGTGAAGATTATAAGTGAGAGAAGGTCTATAATGTGCTTGACACACAGTAAGTGCTCAATAAATATCGGTGTCAGCAGTATCTGTACCAGGTGACCAAGTCCTAAAGACAATCCAAAGCTTTTTCTGAGGACATGGATAGCTCTGTCTGAGGGCCCCCTGACTGCCTAGAGCCATGCTCAGTGACCCATTCATGGCTTGGAAACAAACAAATTGAACCTTGGTCATTTTGTCCTCTGCTAAAAGCTGTTGAGGAACCCTGAAACCATGTTTGATTGTTGAGCCCATCAGTTATATGTAGGGATTTAGGCTATGTCTATAGGAGGCCAGAGCTGGTATAATCAAATCAATTCCAAACCTTCCGTTGGTGCTTTTGGTGCAGCAGCAAAAGAGTCTCCAAAAGGCTTTCCCACCCCTCTTCCTATCTGAACCTCAAAACAACCAGATGAGGTCAACAGGACATGGATTGGAGAAGCCATTTATTGCGGCAATGATGTAAGAGGTTTGGGGGTTTTGAGAACTTGGTGAAAATACAGTATTTGAAAAAATGAATATGTTAGAAGAAATGTTTATTGAGTTTTTTTTTTTAAATAATGAGTTTATTCAAGTTTGAAAATATTGAGAACTTTCCTTGTGTTTGGGCAAAAGGAAAGGCCTACATAGTCAGGTTGGGGTGTTAAGAATCCCATAAAGGTAAAATAAAATCACAAGACAGTATAATTAGACACTAGGTGGTCTGGTACAGTTAAGGGCTGAAAGACTTTAGGGAAGGAAAGATATACATCTGTTGTAGGATGCAGGGGATACTTCCTAAAGGAGGTGGGCCTTGGGTGGTTTAGAGAGGCAGAAGGAAGAACAAAAGTGTAGCAGACAGATAAGCAAAAGCAGAGGGGCTGGAAAGAGCCTGCTAGGGAATGGAGGAGTTTACACAATGGTTAACAGGGTGGCAGGAAGAGGTTCTTTGGAAAGTAGAGTGAATTTTGGTTAAAGAGGTTATGAATGCCCCACTTGCCCAAACAAAAAGGGAATGGGTCTGGTCTTGATGTGGTAGGCAGTGAGGAGAAGCTGATTGTGACAATAGAGGGACAAGAAAAGCAAATGGAGTCAGAGAGTCCAGCTGGAAGTTGGGAATAAGAATCCAGACTCAAATGGTCACAGTCTGGGCTAGGATGGGCCATGGAAACAAAGAGGGGGAATAATGACAGAGCTTGCTGGTCTCTGGAACCCCTGCCTAGAGTAACACAAAAACTCTTCTCTTTGAAAGGAGGAAAGTGATATTTCTCCAGCACGAGCAATACCTTCTTCACACAGAAGCATGCTGCCTACTTTAAGACAACCAGGCAAACTAACTTGTAAAGCAGTGAAACTGAGAGGTGAATGTTCCCTGTGTTGCAAAATGGTTCTATACCAAAGAAAGCACAGAGTGATCTTTGACTTAGGAACTCCCCTAACTTTTTGTGCAGGTTAGTGGTCTGCGTGGGACCCCCTTCTAAGCCCCTGATCAGGGGTTCTACTTGACATAGTAGGTTTTATGAAGGTTTTCAGGTGGAAAAACATCTCTCTCAGCCTGCACAGATTGGTCATGGACTTGGTCTAGTGGTGAACCAATTTTGTTGACATTTCAACATGAAAGATGCAGAAGAGAGGTCTGCAAAGTAGCTCAGGATTCAGTTCCCTAGGTTGTCCTGAGCATTTCTTTGCTGAGGGTTTCTCTTGGGGGAGAAATCTCAGTGCTATTAAGTGATTCTTCACTACTGTTCAGGACACTCTGTCAGGGGTGATTAGTGTGATCAATTAAGTTAGCTGGAACTCTGAAGCACCATTCCTACCAGCTGTGTCTGTCTGAGAGGCCCAAGCCTGGCTCTATATCCACATACTCCAAGCTATTAATGGGATGGGTAGATTCCACCCCCATGGAGGTCAACAAAGGTTGCCAACAAAGGTTGGATTCAGCACAGGCTCAGCTGAGCAAAGGTACCAACCATTCATGGTTGCCGGAAGAACAGGATCTTGTTCTCACAAACTTTAAAAGAGTATAAAAATGACTTTGTTGTATTTGAATTGCCTTTGCTGCATGAGTAGAGCCCTGCGGCTTCAGGGCTTAGAGAAGATTATGTAGAGATTATGTATTTCCTTATGTATATTTCTGTATAAATATATTTCCTTATATACATGTCTTAGAACTGTTCACTGGTTTCCACTGAAACTGGTTGTTTCATCTGTGTAACTTCTGTCTGTCCATCTAGTTGGTAAGACTTAGCTTGTATCTGAGCTTGTGGACTCTGAGGGGTCCTGTGCAGTTGTGTTTGGGGACCACAGGCTAAAACTAAGACCCTGATATTTTTGAAACTTTCTTGGATAAAAGCTAAGGATGGAGAAACTGAGGTTCAGAGAGGTTTATTAATATCCTCTAGGTCACACAGCTAATAAATGACAGTGCACAGATTAAGAAATAGGCATACCTTTAGATCAAAAGCTCTAAATTTACTATACAACGTCTTTCTTATACACATATGATATTTTAATTAAAATGGGGTAATAGTATACACATTCTTTGTACTCTTCTTTCACTTAATAATATACAGTTATACAATAACAGTATATTTAACAACTTTCCTATATGCCTAAATATTATTCAACAATAATATTTTAATGTATATATAAATACCTTTATCATAAAAGTACAGTAATTGACATTTTTGAGTGCTTAAAATGTTTAAGGCATCTTAACATGAATTATTTCATATAAATTATGCTTAAATGAGTCTAGGATTACTGGTTGTTGGAATTGTATCAGTTTTAAAAAACTCTAGCACGCTACTCTCCTACCTAGTGGCACCCTAGTCTGTCACCACCAACCAGCTGTGGAGCTGTGGGTTTGCATGGATTGCTGTATCATCTAATGCAAAGTGCCCATGTCTTGTTTATGTGGGTATGATGTAACGGCAAGTATCTGGGCTGGGCAGAGGTCATGGCAAGGGTGGCAACAGTGACACTTGGTGTTGGCAGGTGTTCCTGAGGGGGACCTACTGTTACTAGTATAATTAAGGGACCAAGAAAAACTGTTCTCCTCTAGTTTCCTGGAAGCTTTGAGATGATACAGGAACCCAAGGAAAATTGTGGCAGAGAAGATATTTTAGGGGGTGCTGGAGCCAAGGGTGAATAGGCATCACTGGTGGTTTAAGGGGGAACAAGATAAAGTGAAGACATCAACATTAACATCCTGCCTACAAATATGATCCTTTACATTGATGGACACTATCTACTTAATGCGTACTGGCTACGATGTCCTGAATTGCATCCTTCCAAATCCACATATTGCAGCCCTAATCCCCAGTGTGATGATATTTGGAGACTGGGCCTTTGAGAGGTAATTAAGTTTAGATAACGTCATGATGGTGGGCTCTTGTGATGTGATTAGTGCCCATATAAGAAGAGACACTAGAAAGTTTTCCCTCCCTCACTTTCCACTGGTCATTTACTTCAACTGATGACCTACATTTTGAAAGTGTTAGAAGACTGATTTATGCTTCTCAGATGGCTCTCAGAATAACATTAGAAAATATATTTTATCCATTCTTTTTACTTTTTAAATTTTTATTATATATATTAGACAGAGGGAAAGAGAGGGAGAAAGAGAGGGAGAGAAACATCAATGTGTGATTGTCTTTCATGTGCCCTCTACTGAGGACCTGGCCCACAACCCAGGCATGTGCCCTGACTGGGAATTGAACAAGGGACCCTTTGGTCTGCAGGATGGTGCTCAGTCCGCTGAGCCACACCAGCCATGGCTATCCATTCTTTTGAAACAACTCCAAAAATAATTGTGGAGTGCCTAGTATGGTTCCAGAAACACTTCTAGAGATTGACCAAGGCAGATAGAATCCCTGCCTGCATGTAGCTCATAGTCAGGCAGTAAACAAATAATCTTATAAATAATGACTGAATTCCATTTGTTATATTTTGCTAGTGAAAGAGAAGTGCAAGGGGCTATGAACAGATATAATAGGCTGTCATGGTGGATAAGTAAGAGTTATCCAAGCAAAAGGTTTGCATGCCTATGTGTGTGTACACACATGCGTGTGTTATAACAGACGTGGTGGGGAGTGACAATGACATTGCCAGCAGAATGAATGACACCACATCTTTTTTTATTGTGGTAAAATACACATAAAAATTTACCATTTTAACTATTTTAAATTCTACAATTCAAAGCCATAAACAGCATTCATAATGTTGTGCAGCCATCACCACTATCTAGTGCCAGAATGTTTTTATTACCCCTAAAGGAAATTCTCTACGTATTAAGTGGTCACTCCCCATTGTTCCTTTCCCCAGCCCTTTGTAACCACTAATCTACTTTCTGTCTTTCTGGATTTACAGATATTTCATATAACTGGGATCATACAGTATTTGACTTTTGTGTCCAGTTTCTTTCACTTAGCATAATGTTTGCAAGGTTCATCCATATTGTAGCATATATCAGTACTTCATTCCTTTCTATGGATGAATAATATCCCATTGTATGGATATACTACCTTTTGCTTACCTATTCATCATTTGATGGACATTTGCCTTGTTTCTACCTTTTGGCTATTGTGAATGGTGCCATTATGAACATTCATTACAAAATTTTATTTGAACAGCTGTTTTGAATTCTCTTGGTCTATACCTAGGAGTAGAGTTGCTGCATCATATAGCAGTACTGTGTTTAACTAATTCAAGAATCAGAGAATGGCATCACTTTTATTATTGAAAAGAAAAATCCAACAACAAAAATATGATTTGAAGCTATTTTTAAAACATAAGTAGTTTAAGCAGTTTAGTGACAAAATGGGTATTACTCTTGAGGAGGAGAATCAAAGCAAGCTATTCAGTGCACACCCATCAGTACAGTTAGAAAAAACACAAACACCATTTTCTATTGGCCAGCCCAAGGATGAGCATGAGCCTCCTCCAGTCTGCAGTGGCACTGTTTGTCATAGCACCTACTCACCACTGAGACTAATGATACCTTCATCCATCTGTGAACACCTTGAGTTAACGAGCACATCTGAGTCATCCCTGTCATCCTAGTACCTGGCACAGTCAACATTTGTTAATGGAAGGAAGACAGGAATGCCACCCAGCCCGCTGGGAGAGATGATCTTGTTTCCCTGTGCCATGCTTCCACAGTGTATTGAGCCACCCTGTACCCTCATGCCAACCTCCTTTATATTATCCATCAATTTGGGTAGTACCATTACTATTACTCAGTGATGAACAAAAAAGGTTATAGCATGTTTCACATAGACAAATTGGAAAATCACAGAAACCGATGTTTTTTAGACCCATGTATTCTGATTCTTGTTTTGGACAATGTGATCATCATTTCCTTGGACAAATCCTCTATAACTGTGCATTTGTCTTTTTCCACAGTAAAATGGGAATCCAATTTTTGTTTCCAGTTGCCTCACAGCATTGTTGGGAGAGTAAAAGCAGATATAGAAGCTATATGTAGGAACACCCCTGGGCTTGTAGAGTTCTCACCAAGTCAGCAGTGACTGGGCATGATCCCCTGTGGAGCCTGTCACTGCTGTTGACATTGAGAATGCTAGTGTGGGAACAAATGCTGTCTTTGTCATAGGCTCAACTACAGGGGCCTCTCCTTTCCTAAGCTGGCAGCTGATGCTAAGTACTTGAGATCCCTGGGCCAGCTGTTGTGAAGTAAATGCCAGGCAGTAGGTAAGGCAGGATTCAGAACTGGGCAGATAGCCAGGCTCAAGTGGGAACACTGATTGGGGAGCACAAAAGCTGGTAAATAAGTGTTTTCTGAGGGGGTTTAAAACACAACCTTGCTTTTAAGGGAGATAAGACACCAACGAGGGAGGAACCTAAAAATTCCTGCTTTAACTCACTATCAGCTGAAGAAGATTCTAGTACCAGAAAGGCACTGTTTCCCAAGGAGACTTCCCTAGGAGCACAGAAAGATAGCCACACCCTTTGAAGTTCTCAGGGAGCTTACAAAGGGCAGTGTTGTTTTAAGTAAGGAAGAATGATAACCCTACATAATGGTGTCCTTATTCTCTAAACCTCAGACCTTGTGTGATGAGGGGCAAATGAGCCTGCAGGCCCAGGCAAAGGGGGAGGGAGGAAGCTTGGAAAAACACATTTGCTTTTAGCTTGTTCACTAATCAACATGGAAGGTCTTCCCTATGAAGATGGTGTAGTCAAAGTCAGGCATCTGTTTCAACTTTCTTAAGAGGATTGTTAAACCATACCAAGATATCTTTTTATCTGATGTAGGCTGATAAAAGTTTTCAGTTGGACAGAGCTTCTACCATAGTTGATGGATTTAAGTGAAATGTGGCATAAGCTTGGGGAGGGAGCATAAAGGGACTAAATAGTAACAGAAAAAATACAATAGAGGTTAAATTTTAAAAAGACCAATGAGGGGAAAAAAAGTTAAAGCCTTTGTTTTAAATCAGAATGAGAATGGTGATATTTCTGAGTGGTGGGATTCCTATCATACAAAAGGGGAAGTCAATAGGCTGGCAGTAGCTGTCAAAGACAACTTATCCACCAGTTGTTAGGAAAGGAAACCCTATAATTGGGCTTTAACATAAACCTTGACCAACTTTGGGATGCCTATGTTATTGTGTCAGACATGCTTATGTCAGGAACAAGTTCCAAACTTCTGACTCATTTCCCAGGCCAATGAAACTATGTCAGCATATGAGTTACACCCCTGGTGTCATCCCAGGGGATTTTTTGTCAGCCCTGGTGCCAGGGTATGATTACATTAGACCTGGGAGAAGCTGTGTTGGACATTGGCAATAGCCATGTAGAGCCCTGAGCTCTAGTTATAGCTCTGTGCCAATTAACTGACACCCCAAGTAAGCCTCTTAACCAATCTGTGTCTCAGTATCTTCGGTGGTTAAAAGAAGACTAATTTGATGATTTAGATCCTTCCATTTTTAAAAATAAAAATGTGTTTTGTTTTGTTGTTTTTTTTTGCTTGTTAGTTCAATTTGTTCACTAGATTCCAATTATGAGTGAAATCATATGGTATTTGTCTTTCTTTGACTGGTTTATTTCACTTAACATAATGTTCTCCAGGTCCATCCATGCTGTTACAAAGGATAAAATTGCCTCCTTTTTATGGCCAAGCAATATTCTATTCTGTAAATGTCTCATAGTTATTTTATCCACTCACCTACTGATGGACACTTGGGCTAATTCCAAATTTTGGTTATTGTAAATAATGCTGCAATGAACATAGGGGTGCATATATTCTTTTGAATTGGTGTTTTGGGTTTCTTCAGGCTTATAGATAGAGAGCAGGCTGACAGCTCTGGGGGTGTCTTGGAGGGCACAGGGATTGAGCACAAAAAGAAAAAACAGGTGAATTTTACCAAACATTTAAGGAAGAGCTAACACCTATCCTTCTCAAACTATTCCAAAAAATTCAAGAAGAGGGAATACTTCCAAACTCTTTTTATGAGGCCAGTATTATCCTAATTCCAAAACAAGGGAAAGACACAACAAAGAAAGAAAACAAGCCAATAACACTGATGAACAAAAATGCTAAATTCCTCAACAAAATATTTTCAAACTGGATCCAGCAATACATTAAAAAGATCATACACCATGATCAAGTGGCATTCATCCCAGGGATGGAAGGATGGTATAATATCTGCAACTCAATAAATGTAATACACCACATAAACAACATGAAAGACAAAAATAACACGATCATATCAATAGACACTGAAAAAGCATTTGATAAAGTACAGTATCCATTTATGATAAAAACACTCAGCAAAGTGAACATAGAGGGGGCATACCTCAACATAATAAAGACCATATATGAGAAACCTACAGCCAACATCATACTCAATGAGCAAAAGCTAAAAGCTTTCCCCCTAATATCAGAAACAAGGCAAGAATGTCTGCTTTCACCACTTCTGTTCAACATAGTATTGGAAGTCCTATTCACAAAGATCAGGCAAGAAAAAGAAATAAAAGGCACCCAAATTGGAAAGGAGGAAATAAAACTGTCACTGTTTGCAGATGACATGATAGTGTGCACAGAAAATCCTATGTGCTCCACCAAAAAACTACTCGAACTAATAAGTGAATATGGCAAAATAGCAGGATACAAAGTTGGTATGTAGAAAATGAAGGGATTTTTCTGCACTGACAATCAAATTTCAGAAACAGAAACTAGGAAAAATATCCCATTTACTATAGCAACAAGAAAAATAAAGTACCTAGGAATAAACTTAACCAACGAGGTAAAAGACCTATAATTGGAAAACTACACAACACTGAAGAAAGAAATTAAGGAAGACACAATTAAATGGAAGCATATGCTGTGTTCATGGATTGGAATAATTAACATCATTAAAATGTCCATACTACCCAAAGCAGTCTATAGATTCAACGCAATCTGTATCCAAATGCCAACAACATATTTCACAGACATAGAACAAATATTTCAAAAATTTATATGGAAGTATAAATGACCCCAAATAGACTCAACAATTTTGAGAAAGAAGAACAAAGCATGAGGGATCACAATACCTGATACCAAACTATATTACAAGGCTACTGTAATCAGAACAGTCTGGTACTGGCATAAGAACAGGCATATAGATCAATGGAACAGAATAGAGAGCCCAGAGATAAACCCACATCTCTATGGTCAACTAATATTTGACAAGGGGAGCAGAAGCAGAAAATGGAGTAAAAATAGCCTCTTCAACAAATGGTATTGGGAGAACTGGCATGTTATATGCAAAAAAAACCCCGGAAACTAGACCACCAACTTGCACCATACACCAGAAAAACTCAAAATGGATAAAAGACTTAAGAAAAAGCTGTGACACCATAAAAGTCCTAGAGGGAAATATACGCAGTAAAATTTCAGATATCCCACGTAGCAATATTGGAATATCTGAAATTTTGCTCCCTATGTTCTCTAGGACTTTTACAGTTTCATGACTTATATTTAAGTCTTTTTCCATCTTGAGTTTATTTTCGTGTATGGTATAAGTTGGTGGTCAAGTTTCACTTTTGTGCATGTAGCTGTCCAGATCTCCCAACACCATTTTTCAGATATCCCATATAGCAATATTTTTGCCAATATATCCTCTAGGGCAAGGGAAATAAAGGAAAGAATAAACCGATGGAACTACATCAAATTAAAAAGCTTCTGCACAGCTGAAGAAAACATCAGCAAAATGAAAAGGGAACCAACCATATGGGAAAACATATTTGTCAATGATACCTTAGACGAGAGTTTGATCTCCAAAATATATGAAGAACTCATATGACTGAACATCAGGGAGACACGCAACCCAATCGAAAGATGGGCAAAGGACGTGAACAGACACTTCTCCAAGGAGGACATGCAGAGGGCCCAGAGACATGAAAGGATGCTCAGCATCACTAGCCATCAGGGAAATGCAAATTAAATTCACAATGAGATATCACTTCATGTGATACCACATGGGTCAGAATGACCATCATTAACAAATCAACAAACAGCAAATGCGGGTGAGGATGTGGAGAAAAGGGAACCCTAGTGCACTGTTGGTGGGAATGCAGACTGGTGCAGCCACTGTGGAAAACAGTATGGAATTTCCTCAAAAAACTAAAAATGGAACTGCCTTTTGACCCTGCAGTCCCACTGCTGGGATTATACCCTAAGAACCCTGAAACACCTATTCAAAAGAACCTATGCACCCCTATATTCATTGCAGCATTATTTACAATAGCCAAGTGCTGGAGACAGCCTAAGTGTCCATCAGT
>PVJD01017701.1:0-16737 GCA_004026545.1 Mormoops blainvillei | reverse complement strand
TTTTTAAAAATAAAAGGATGGATAAAGACATCCAAAAAAAAAAACAAAAAATAACCAAGAGTGAAGAAGCTATGTTAAAGAAATACAGGAATCAACTAAAAGAGCTACCAATAACCAAAACTGGAACAATTTGAGCAACATAACACATAATACATAATACATTTAAATTATAACCTAAACTATAAAATAAATATTCATGAGTTCATAGTGATATAAACAAATGATTAAATAAAGCAGGGAGAATAGAAATTTCTTATGCCAAAGAATTATAAATAATTTATGTAGATATTCAGGCCTCAAGGACGTGGAACATATTTCCTCTCTACTGAATCTGGCAAACCTCCCTCAGCCAAGTAATCAAAATAATATCAACAACGATGAAAGGTTGATAGTGTGTACCCTTTATATAATGTGATGAAATGGTTTTCTATGTTTGTCTTCCTCCCCCCAAATTCATAAACCCAGTTAATCATGAGAAAAACATCAGGCAAATCCCATTTGAGAGACATTCTACCTAATACCTGACTAGTGTCCCTTAAAACTGTCAAGGTCACCAAAAACAAGAGAAGTCTAAGAACTGTCACAGCCAAGAGAAGCCTAAGGAAACATAACAGCTCCACGTAGTGTGAGATCTGGATGGGATCCCAGAACAGAAATGGAACATTTGGTAAAAAGTAGGAAATTGGAATAAAGTATGAGCTTAATAATAATGCATTAATAATGGTTCATTAGTTGTAATAAGTGTATTGTGTTAATGCCAGGTATTAATAATAAAGGAGAGTGAATTTGGGGTGCATAAGAACAATCTCTCCTATTTTATAATTTTCCTCTAAACTTAAAACTGTTCTAAAATAATTTACTTTAAAAAATGTCAAAAGTAAAAAAAAAAACACACACACAAATGGAAAGTATACAATATCAAAAGGGAGGATTTACTTGATATTAGATGCAAGGGTCACTCATGACCCCATGATCACCAGGGTAAAATTTTTTACATGGCTGCAAAGGGGTTTCTAACCCTCCTCAAACCCTCGTCTACGTATCTCTTGAAGTTTTATAAACATTCAGAGAGAGTACACTTTCTACACAGAAGAGTATTAACATTTTCTGTTACAAGATATATGAATATTAGTGCTTTCTTCTAATATCTATAAATGACTTGCAAAATTCTTGGCTTTCTAAGTTTAAGAATCTTAAAAATTATCAACCTAAGAAATCAGTGATTTGCAACAATTTTTTGGACTACCAAAGGATTCAAAGCTTAAAAAACTTTTTTTTTCAGTAAGTTTATTTTAGTATCTCTAAAAAATTTTTTTTTCTACATTTATTTAATAAACATTAGAGTATAATCTACTTTGTACCAGACTTACTTTGCTGGGGGAAAATGCAGATAGATACTTGTTCTCATTCACTTTAATGCTCAGGGAGACACAGATAATTATGGTAAATGAGATATGGTTCCCTAGGATAATGATAATGATGATGATAACAATAAAACAGTTAACAAGATAGTTATTTGCAGTATTCATAGGACATAGTCATGCCTTAGACATGCCTACTGAAGACACTAATGGAGAGAAAACTGAAGGTGAAAATGCACAGAGGTTGGAATTAAAACACAGTCCAAAGTGTTTGCACGGTAGAGCGGTTGTAACATTTTGGCAGCAACTTTGAAACCAGTGAATTGGTATTGTCAGAATGAAGTTTAAGTGTTTTGTTGAAGTTGGGTTGAACATGGAAGGAAGGAAGGAAGGAAGGAAGGAAGGAAGGAAGGAAGGAAGGAAGGAAGGAAGGAAGGAAGGAAGGATTCCCAGCCAGCTAAAAATAGGTAAGAGCAAATAGTAATTAGTACCAAGTATTACAGTTCATGTTGCCTAAAGAGATTATACAATAGATTTTATTTACACTTCTGTGGATAAGGTTATTGCAAACTAAACCATGACAGGCAATAAAGGTAATAAGAAAAAACAAAATGCCAAATTCAGTTAATGGATGTTATGCCCATTTAAAACTTTAAAAGAAGAAAGAAATAGTAACAAAAATCTGAGGGAGAACATAGCTCTGGGAACTATGAAAGAGAACAGGTGAACCCTGAAGAGAAAAAAACTTCAGGGGGTGAGGGAGAAGGGGTGGCAGCTCCAATTGGTGAATTTCCAGTAATTTGCATTAGATTTCTCCATGATCAGAAGAGTGGCCTGAAGGAAACTTCCATGGTTAATTGCCATGAACTATGTTTAATTTAATAAAGTTACAGCTGCAGTGCTCTTCAACAGGGAAATCTCCAGGGCCTGTATTGCTTGAGGGGGTTGATATCCATAAAACTACATCATTTCCTTGCCTGAACATTAACTTAAAGATAAAGTTCATAGAAAAATAAAAGTTGTCATGCATTTATGTACTGAATGCAGAAAGTCTGATTAAGGATTAATATTTAATAGCTATATACAATAAGATAAGCTCTGAAGCTCACATGCTTCTCTTCCCTGTCAATGTAAGCACCATTACCATTTTCCCCAGCACCTAAAACTGTGGCTGGAATAGAATAGGCACAAAATAACATATGTTAATTAAATGAACAAATGCAAGAACGGTAGAGGGACTCAACTAAACACGCATAAAGAGGATTTGTGTTTGCTCATGCTTATTTTAAGTAACATTTCCTGAAAGATTATTATAAGATCACTGAGAAATGAAAATCTACACAGACTTAGATGCAGTACAAAGTTAAATTTCAAAAAATCATAATATGATAAATCATATCGGGAAAGTTTGAACAGAGAATGGAGTGGTTATGAAATATGAAGGGAAGTCTCAATATATCCTGCCTATGTGATTTGGATTTTTTTTCCCTTCAGATTACATTCTTTTGCTGCTTATTTTTATAAAATTTGTCAAGAAAATTTGAATAGCAGATAATTTAGGAAACTAAGACTTCTTTGAAAAAAGGTACTTGGCAGAGCTATTTTATCCATTGCAAGCATCACATTATCATCAGAGCTAGTCAAAAGCATTTCTTTCCAAATTGCATAAGATTCAAAACCAGTTATTGTCCCCTATAATCATTGATTTCAATAGAGAGAAGAGAAAAATAAGTCATTCCAGCATGGAACAATTGAAAGAGAAAAGCTTGGAGCTAGAAAAATTGGATCAAATACACAAAAAAAGTACTAGTCAAAATTGACTGCAGCTATCTATACGAAGAGTCACTGTAAGAAGTTGGAAGAAGAATTGTGTCTGCGGCAAGCAGGAAAAATACCAAGGTAGAGAGATTTATTTAGTAGTCTTTCA
Source organism: Mormoops blainvillei (assembly GCA_004026545.1). Taxonomy (NCBI): domain Eukaryota; kingdom Metazoa; phylum Chordata; class Mammalia; order Chiroptera; family Mormoopidae; genus Mormoops; species Mormoops blainvillei. The sequence continues at coordinate 13,449 of PVJD01017701.1, read as the reverse complement.
AATTTCAGGAACCAGAGAGTCATAGCTGATTCTCGACTCCTTTCCCATTAACTTGGATTATAGAGGAGTAATTATAAAGACCTGTCATAGTCGTTTAGGTGAACCAATATATGTGCTATAAATCTATTGATTTATTTAGCAAGCACTTTAACCTTGATTTTTACAAAATATAAATTTCAATGGTAACAAAATCATTGGTGAAAAGAATTTAGATAAAAACGATGTATTTCAGTGTTTTTTGTTGTTGTTTTTTTTCCGGCAGGATTTCGTGTGCTCTCTGTAGTATTGCGTAGCAACGGTGTCCAACCCGGGGCCCGTGGGCCATGTGCAGCTGCGGATGGCTGTGAATGGGGCCCAACACAAAATCGTAAATTCACTGAAAACATTATGAGATATTTTTGTGATTATGTGTCGCAATGTATCTAATGTGTGGTGCAAGACAACTCTTCTTCCAGTGTGATGCAAAGATGCCAAAAGGTTGGACACCCCTGGAAATGTAGCCCCTGTAATATATGGCAAACCTTTTAGGGGATATCAAATCACGAAATGGAATTTCTTATGATACACTGAATGATATATCAGATCAATAATACGTTAAATCAGAAGGTAGAAATTAATTGGATCCACGGACATCAAGAATGACTTAAGTAACTGTATTTTCATACATTTAGGAGAATTTCAAGTTGAGAAAAAAAGAGTCAGATGTTTCAGTGCCCGTTGATGCCTTTTTAAAATGTGACAAAACTACAACTAAAAGACTTTTTATAGGATGGAAGCATTGGCAAAGCTGTTTTTAGTGTGAGATGAATGCATTAAATTATCTTGAATAGAAGCAAGTAATAACATACAAATTGTGAAATATTTTTGTCTTATGCATATTCACCAGGCAGTATCTGACAAAGCTGTAGGTTATTCTATAGAGAAAGATACCATCTATTGTTACAACAGGATCCTATTAAAGTTATAATTGACTTGAGATTTTACAAATTCAACAAATAGGTTGCTTGAAGCTGGTTATGGTAACGTAGATAACATGAAAAAATGACCTCCCTCAACATGTGCACATATCTCTTGAGGAGGCAACATATGTGTCTAAATGAACAACCAATGAAGGCAAGCACAATTGTACAGTGATTGTCATAGTGAAACAAACATCGAAAATTCTCTGGCTCAAGGAGTAACTTTACAGAGCAAAGTGTATAATAAACCTACAATGTTTTTTAAAATTTGTTTATTTTTAGAGAGAGGGGAAGGGAGGGAGAAAGAGTGGTAGAGAAACATCAATGTATGGTTGTTTACCCTTATTTCAAAGTTAAAAAGAAATGACATGCGACTGTTTATGAATTATAATAAGGAATAGGAACATGTTTAGAACATCACACATGTTTCTTACTTTTGTGAGGTGTGAGGGTGTGTATTAGTATGTGTGTAGGGAGGTTTAGAAATTCTAACCATGGTTCCAGTTTTCCATGGATTTATTCATATTACTTCAGCACATCAGTATAAGAATTTATAAATGATAAATATTCATAATACATGTTTTTCCTTTTTTTAAAATTTATGTCTTCAGAATGTCTTCTGGACTCAAAGCCCAGGAAAATATAATCTAAAAATGTCATCCTGACTTTAGATGTCTATAGTTGCACTACACGTACATAAATAAAATATTCCATTTTTTAGTGGTCAATAAGAATAATTTTCAGAATATTTGATAGCAGTTTCTTTCATACAACATCTTTCAAAGATTTTTTTGCCATTATTAAAATGTATGACTCAAAAAGATAAATATTTATAACATATGTTCATACTTATAAAATAATGAATTGTCTGCAAAATATTGATTATTAAGTTTAAATTTCAAATAATAATTTTATAATATCTGAATGATAATCATTTTAGTAGTCTATATCAATTCTTTAAAATTAATATAAGAGAATATCTTATTCAAATATACTTTGGATAAACAGGTAAAATGGAAAATTTTAGTTCTAAAGTTAGAAAATTATTAGTTTGTGATAATCCTGGAAATAGAAATAACCAATATGTTTTAGTTTTTATTAATGTAAGACAACTATAGCTTGCCTTTGGTTAAGAACTTAGTTACTTTCAAACCATATTTATGTCTTTTCTTAGAGTTTTAAGATGATTTTTCCTCTTTGTCTCTCAAATGAGTTTCTGTATGTGTGTAGTTAAAGATGTCTTAGTAAATTAATACCCTGTTTCCTTCTGCTTTTTCAAAGAATAATTTGATTGAAAATTTCCTAATGTTTATAAATGCATCCTGCATCTAACTTTAGATTTTTTTAAAGCTAGCATAGTTTATGAGACTAAAAAATTGTGTTATTTTAGTTCATTAAAATCCTTTCAATTCACAGCAGGCATACAACCAAGTTATACATGAAGGTGCTATAGACTCTTACACATAATTTACTTATATGTGAAATTATGCTTGAATTGAGCAAGTAGTTGTATTCTTGTCAAATTACCTGAAATTAAATCATGAAAATGACTACCAATAAAAATGAGGCATACTTTTTGTATTAATTTTTTTAATTAGTAAGGACCATTTGGAACAATTTTTCCCATTAAATGTAAAAATCATAACTATACTTTCTTTGTCTTTATAAACATCTTCAGTTCACTTTCTAATATTAAGCATATCCATTTGGAAGTCTGAATTTTGCAGACATAAATTTTTCACATCATTTTTATGTAAATTTTTTGAAAATAATTTTCAATGATTTTTATAGCACAAGCCATCCAGCATTGATATACTCAGATAATGTAATAGCAACAGGAATCATGTATTACTTGTACTTTTAGTTGAGAAAATGCACATTAAAAGAACTTAACCAAAATTAAAATTTATTTTCCAAGTTTAATCAACAGTGCCACCAGGTGGTTACATTAATGCAGGAAAAGAACAATTGTTAAAATGTTTTAGTAGTTTAAAAATACAAGGTTTTTGTTACTTTTATTTCACAATGAAATACAATACACTATATGTGTGTAGTTAAATTTAATAAAAATATTTTTAAAACTCTCTTCAGTTAGCTTCTATTTCTGTATTTTGTTATAATTAATTACCCAGCTGCATAAAAACTTGAACCATATATTACTCATTTATTACATATAATCCCTTCTTCATTGGTAAGCACAATTTTTTTAATTATGCCAGTTTGAATAATACATAAATACCAACAGTCCAAAAAGTCCAAATGAGGAATACATAGACTGTGTGAAAATAATGTAATGTAAATTTGTTTCAGTGAGATTTTTTTCAAAATTATACTTTAATAAACACTCATGATGTTTTAATCTAGATGACATCTAGTTTCTTCAAAATCAATAGGTACTTTACATATATTTAATCAAATTTATAATTTCTATGAACTGTTCTTAATGTAACATTTAAATGTATTCATATATCTTTATTAAATGTGTTTTTTTTTCCTCTGCTGTTTCCTTCTCTTTGCTGCAACAACCGTTGGCCATTGGTAGCACTTTCAATGACTTTCCACCATCATACCCACTGGAAGAATGATCAGCTAATTGCTGATTTGGGGTTAAGAAAGGAACTGATCTTGCATATTTCTGTTTCTTACTTTTCTGATTGGGGTCTGTCTTAGCTGTGCAGAGTCTGTACCCTAAATTTCTTTCAGGTATCACTAAGCTCAGCTATATGAGTCTATGGTCCGCTAGCTCTGTTGATGTCATGACTGTCAAATTTAGAGAAATTAGGAAACACGTCTTTACAGATTAGTGCACAGGCCCCTTAGATGAATTTAAAAACCTCTGCAATGTGACCTTAATCTATTTTCCTTCATTATTACAATCTCTTGTTGCAGAAGCCATGCAGAAGAAAACATAGAAAAAGGAAAAACACATGTATTTAATAAAGGGAAATGAATAATTTCAAATAGTGCTTTAAATATAGTTAACATAATTATTAATATTGATAAAAATATAAAATAGCCACTGTGATGACTGTAATTCTTGCTACAACCTGTTAACATGTCCCTGTGCATTAACCTCCCCTCAAGTGTGGATCTAGTGACTCACTTCTAATGAAAAGATTGCAGCAAAAGTGTTGGGATATATCTAAGAAGAGATTAAAGAAAGGCCGTGGTGCTGTGGAGGTCTCTCTAACAAGATACCTGTAATGTAAGTTCTTTCACGGAGAGTCCCATATGACCAGAAACTATCTCTGCCCAATAGCAAGCAAGGAACTATGACCCCGTCACCAGCCACCTGAGTGTGCTTAGAAACATATCCTCCCCAATTGACACAAACGTAGCCCTAACCAACAGATGTGCTATAATTGTGTGAATGACTCAGAAACACTCAGCTAAGTGCCTCAAATGGCTGACCCCAAAAACTGAGATAATAAATATTTGCTGATTTAAGCCTGTAAGATTTAGGATAACTTACAACTCAGTAGATGACTAATATACTCATATGCCAATGACTGACAACATGAAACCACCATTTCCCCACACTTGTCACATGAATTGGCTAAAGTTGTGGCTTCCTCTCAAAGTAGCCTGCTAGGTCCAGTGTCTTCATGTCAGAAATGAAGGAGTGATAAAGATTATGCAGCAGACTTTGACCAATGAGAGGGATAAAAAGGGGATCATCAAGTAGTAAATGGCTTAACGACATGTTTCAAGCCCTCCCCCAACACCCAAAGGGAAGAGTCCAAGATGAACTAGTTCCGTTTGGACTATATTTATAAGCCCCCCAAATGGAGCAATCAGCTGTGTGTTTGAGAACCTTTGCTAGCTGAGTAAATGCATTTTCTGGTATTTGTTTTCTCTCTCTTTTGTCTTCCTTTTTTTCACTTCAGCTTCAGTGGCATTACACGCTCCAATAAAACTCTAACCCATAGGCTTTTGCCTCAGTTGCTCTTTTTCAAGAAGCCTTTCATCTGTGTGTGTGTGTGTGTGTGTGTGTGTGTTTGTGTGTGTGTGTGTGTGTATTCCTTAATTATATCTCTAAAAACAGCAGTGTACATGGAAATACACCAAAACCTAATTTTAATTATCTTTAAACTTACTATAAATTACATTTAACTCATATTATGTATTTAGCCTATTTTAGCGACAAGAGAGATATAAGGAGGGTGAAACTTCTGATTTTTTCACCAAATGTTTGGGATATAGCTCTGAAAACTTAGAGTTCTAACCCTAGCCAGTGTGGCTGGGCTGGTTGGAGTGCTGTCCCCATAAGCCTAAGGTTACAAGTCTGATTCCAGTTAGGGCACATACCTAGGCTGCTGGTTCAATATCCCTCATCCAGGTAGCATTAAGTAGGCAACCAATCCATGTTTCTCTCTCACACTGATGTCTCTCTCTCTCTCTCTCTCTCTCTCTCTCTCCCCCTCCCTCTCTCTGCTAAAATGTTCTCAGGTTAGGAAACAAAAGATAAAAGAAAATTTAGACTTATATAACAAGTTAGTGTGCAATTATCATGAATTTGTCATAGTTATTTCAGAAAGAAAACCAATATAATCTGAATGCTAAGTTTAGGTGTTAAAAAAAAAATCATGTGCCAGATGGTGGCTTATATAAACATAATAGACTAGAATATTTAAGATTTTGAGAATGAGGTATTTAAGACATATTGTGCCAAGCTCTGGGTTTCGTTTAAGGTTGAAAATGAGTAAGGGTTGTTAGCATCTCTGATGTGTGACACGTTTATATGAGAATACCCAATATTGCTTTTCTTTATTTCTATACTCTATTTTGGCTGCATCTACAAGTTTAGAATTTCTAAATAATGTGAAAAGTTATATTAAAAAATGCAATAAGAAAATCAACCACACCTCAAGTTTCAGAATAGAAAAAATACTAGAAAAAAGAAATACAATTTCTCCTCGGTAGCCACAAAATTACATTGAATCATGAAAATTTATTGGCTACATACAAATTAGAGAGGAGTCAAAGGAGTAAGAGGATGGGTGACCTGAAACTTCAGTCTGTGCCAGATGCAGCATCATGGGTATGAAATACCTATGGTCTTGACCTTATGGAAGTTTGGAGATTCAGTGTGCAATAAATTATACTTAATAGAAATAATTTGTAAGGAAATTGAGAAAAAACTAAGCAAATTAACATTTTGAATATGTGAATAATTCAGCAGAGGCAGTGTTAAAGAGGTTATTATTCTAAACTGAATCATAATATATATGTATACATATGGTTAGAATAAACATATATGGTTGCAATTATGTATATATATATATGTACACACACACACATACACATACATATGATTTCTATGTCATATTCCTAAAGTGATCTTGAAAGTCTCTAAGCAAATTTTGTTGATCGATATAAAATAATCCCACAACAGTGATTATTCAAAAATAAGTATTTCAAAACTGCAATGTATTATTTAGGCTGGTAATGCCTCATCATAGTTCCTTAAATTTTAAGCCACATTCTGAACTATTAATAGCCATTCCCAAAACTCTGGCCTTTAAAAAACTCATAATTATATGAATATTAAATATTTGAAAACCTCAAAGCTACTGGTTCGTTGTTGCATAATATATATATTTCAATTTTTTTCTTAAGTAAAATTTTGTATTTATCTTGAAATATAACCCTCCTGGAATAGTTGATTCAAATTGTAAAATTAAATGATTAGATTTCCAATGAAGAATATTCTCTATTGATTTAAAAATTAATCATTGAATTGATTTTTTTTCTTGTTTTTCTCCTTATACGTCCCTGCCTCCCACAATCACCCACTGTTGTCCATGTCCATGAGTGCTTTTTCCTTTTTGTTCAATCTTTCCACCCCCTGAACTTCCCCCACCCCCAACAGCTGTCATACTCCTCTATCTATGAGTCTGTCTCTATTTTTCTTATTAGTTCATTTTGTTCTTTAGACTCCACATACTATATGAATGAAATAATATGGTATTTGCCTTTCTCTGACTGGCTTATTTTAGTTAGTATATGTTCTCCAGGCCCACCCATACTGTGGCAAAGGGTGAAATTTTCTTCTTTTTCACAGCCAGTAGAATTCCAATGTGTAAATGTCCCATAGATCTTTTATCTACTCACCGATGATGGACTCTTGGGCTGCTTCTGTATCTTGGCGATTGTAAATAACACTGCCATGAACATAGGAGTGCTTATGTTCTTTTGAATAAATGTTTTGGGTTCCTTTGAATCTATTCCCAGAAGTGCAATCAAAAGAAAAACTAAACAAATGAGACTATATCAAACTAAAACATTTTTGTACAGCAAAGGAAAACATCAACAAAATAAAAAGAGGACCCACAGAATGGGAGAACATATTCATGGATACATCTGATAAGGGCTTAATATCCAAAATTTGTAAGAATTTACAAAACTCAACACCCCATAAAACCATGATTATATAATTAATTTTTAAAAATTCAATAACAAACTTTATGTTAGATTTATATTATATCAATATTCTATTACAAAAAAATAAAAACGTGTAATTTATAGAGGCTTTTTCATGTAATGTGGGTCATTGGCAAAAATAATAACCCTGCTGTCTTTATAAAATTAAAGAGTTCCAAATCATTAACATACAAAATTAATAATAAACCATTTAACATAGATCCATGAGGGAGACCAGATGTTCCAGTTTAATTAGAGAAGACCTGACCCAAGATGATGGTATATTTCAATCACTTTTTAAAATAAGCATGAAGCCAACCTACAGAGCTTTAACACAGTCCCATAGTAACACACCTAGGAACAAGAAAGCCACTGTGAAATGTCAAAACCAGACAAAAGTTAAGAGGGGAAAAAAATTGCACTGCCATAAATACAGAAATCAACCTCTTTTTTTTGTCTTAATGAAAATATAGAGTCCAGTTTTTTATAGTATTACTGAATGATAAAAAATTTAAGAACCTATAAAAGTAATATTTAAAAATAAAAATATCATAAAATTAAAATATTAAATAATTAAAATATTATCAAACCAAATTAAAACAGGAATACATTTAAAATGTTATAAATACTCATCTTGACAGATTCAGAAATTCAATTTATTAAAACTTGATGATGATAATATGTCAAGTTTAGCATTTAGGCTTATGGTATAAGGTTTCCAAGTTTAACAAAAGATGGTCCAATTAGTCTTAAATATTACGTTAAATAAAGAAAAATATCCAACATGACTAAATATTAAATGCATACTTAATGATTATCTTTCACTGTTTCATTTCTAATAGACTTGATTGCAAATAAGTGCAACTGAGATTTTTAGGACAGTTAATAGATGGTGCTCACCAGAGTGGTAACTGGTTTAATAATTCATTAAAATAATTTGTATAGGACATTTTTACTGCTTATGTAAAAACCTTGAATGTGACAGAAGTGCCTTTAATAATCTACTGAGGAATAATGAATCTTTGAACACATTAGTCTGGAACAATTTATTCTTAACATTGGGAAAGGAAACAAACAAAAAATTGGATTACATTATTCTATACTAAAATACAGAGAATTATATCCAAACTGGATTCCAAAAGTAGTAACATAAAACAACAAAAAGTAAAGTTGATTGTACTTTTTGTACAATACCTGTATGCCTAAATACACTATAAGGAAAATTAAAGATAAGTCCCAGACTGGAAGATGATATTTGGAAAATGGATGTCAAACAATATTGATAAAGATCTCATGTAAATATTTTTTTAAATGACCTACATTTCAATGAAAAAGAAATAGACAATTAAAATAAAGGCAAACACAAGGGGTCAAAAATTACCAAATGACTTTGCTGTTTTTAACAGATGTATCCTTACTACATTTTTTTCAGACCAAGTCTACTTACCACAAATTTCCATACACAAGGCCTCTTCTATGGCTTGTACTAAAAAGTAAAACTGTTTTTTGTACAGTGAAAATGCTTCCACTTTTCTTGCATGTCTGCTGTTTTTCTGAAGAGACCACATTTTTTAATATATGTTCATTTTCTTATATCACTAAATGGGCTCACACATTGCATAGTGCCTAATAATAACAGCACTCTCCCTATCATATTATTGCCATTTTATTTGTTCCTTCCCTCTCACACATATGTATGCTGCAACGATGTTAAATGAAATCAGAGACAAACACTTTGATTTATTCTCATGTTTGAGGCAAGATTTTGGCTAGTATATGTTAAGTACATAATCAGTGTTTGTTTAGAATTGAAGGATTAAAAATAAGAAACTTTGTTGGAAAGATAATCACTTTTACTCAAACTTAGTTTCATACTATATTTGTCCTCTATATTCCTTTTTAACCTTCATTTTGGATCAGGTTTAAAAGTCCAAATGAGTGTGGCAGAAACGTTCAATGTGAAGAGCACCACGACCCAGTATCTGCGGAGCTTCAACAGACAGAATGGACCATGGCCTTGAAGAAGCAGACGCACACAGGATTCAGTGTGATGAGACTCTACAGAGCACAAAGACGGGGACGCTCACTGAATACAAGGCGTGGGCAATGAAGAACCAGCAATAACCACAGGAAAAAGCCTTTTACAGCACTTCAAGTAACTGCAGTCTTGATTTCCATTAAACATTGAGCACTTTATCTTTTGAAGGAGCTGCTTATAAACAATTTGGTCTTTTGACATTTATTTCTACAAGTCATTCCTGACTGAAATTCTTGAAGCAAAACTGTTCTCATGCAAGTTAAAAAGCTTAATATCTTGACTTAAGTTTTGTTTCTGGTTAGCTTCAGAAATTTATCCTGGAAAACATTAAATGGTAGAAGAACCTAGATAATTGCTCATTAAGTTTATATTTTTCAACAATTTCACCTAAGGCCAAAAGCAAGATTAAAATATGTTCAGGATGCTGTTGACTAATTAAATTCTTATAATATACATGTTCTCTCCTACAGTCCTTTCATTGTAACTGTTATTTTTCTTGTTGAGGCTAAAGTTATTAATAGAATTTATATTTTATTTTCTAAAATTATAGATTGTAATTATGAATTCAATTTTATTTTTAAGTAAATTATTCTCTATCCCTTAAGCAGGTAAATTTTCTGCACGCTAACAATAAAAAGGGATCCAAACTTATGTAAGACAGTATGCCAGCATTTTTCTTCATGCATAATTGTTAAATATTAAACACAGCTGATTTTTAAGAAACTTGAATCAAAAGGACCATTAAATTTCAATGATGAAAGAAAATAATTGGCTTTAATTTTATTTTTTATCCAATAAGATAAAAAGAAGGGGAACATAGATATGGTGTGGAAACGATAGGCCAGTTAATGAATACACAAGGTCTGTCCAGAAGGTATCCAGCCATGTAATGTGAAAAATAGAGACAGTTATTGAAGAAGGTACAAGATACAAGAAACACTGTACATAGGAAATGATGCCTCAGTCCCCTCCAAAGTAGGTACCTTGGGACTTCACACAGTTCTAGTTATCATCAGCTGCCCTGTCACATTTTTCTGAATCTCATCAGCTGTCTGAAATCTCTTCTCTTTCAAACGTGATTTTAGTTTTGGGGAAAGCCAGAAATTGTCAGGCATCATATCTGGGTTGCAGCGGGGCTGAGTCACCTGGGAGACTTGATGTTTTGCCAAAATCTTTGCCAGAGACATGATGCGTGAGTGGGCACATTGTCATGATGAAACTGCTAATCACCAGTTGCTCGTATTTGCGGCTTCTGAATCATCCGAACAGTTTCCACGGAAGAATATCCAAGCTTTAAAGCAAAATCTGATGCAGATTCATCACTCTACTTGCTTAGTCATTTTTAATGTGATGGTCACACAGGACACATGCTCACTCAACGGCATCTACAACCCCACTGACTAGTACAGTGAAGTCATCATTGTTCACATATGTACATTCCAGTCCACTTTCTTCAGCTACCAGATTACGTTGACACTACACAAATCATTCTTGGTATATTAACAATGGCTGGACTTTTTCTGGACAGGTATCTTATATAAAAAAACAGCCAAACAAGAAAACAAATAGAACACTTAGTAACCAGAAGTAAATATGAGGAAATATATAGTAAAAGGGAAAGAATGAAAGACAAAAAAGAGTTTTGCTAACAATTATTAATGAGCTCTAGTACTGTCAACATTCAGCAATTCCTCACACTTGAAACTGTGCTATTTGACTCTTGGGATCTTTCTGTCTCATTTAAAAACCATGAATTTGTTGGATTGTCATAAATTATTTACTTATGTTACAGATGCTTCTTTTCTCTTTGTTAATCTTAACTTTTCACTAGGCCTATCAATTTAGTTTTCTTCAATCACGCTACTCTGCTCATCTGCATAATATCTGGGTAGTATCATCCTTGTCTTGCAGGCATAATCCCAAAATAAGTCTGCCACTCTGTCGTTACAAAAGCAGCTCACATTAGACATCATCATCTGAACATTACACATGCGCCAGTTTAACTCCAACACACACATTGTCACAGCTCCTAATTTTAGTTCAAGCATTCTATTCCTTCCCTGGGATCCCTCCTTATAACTCACCTCACTCGAATATTTTTCAAATTGGGGAAAAAAAACCGAACTTTAAACCAATTATTCTCAGTTAATTCTTCATTTACTTTCCACCTTTTGATATGTCTCCATTACTTCTAAAATAAACTCAGATTTTGTTAATATATTATAGGTTCATAGCAAAAGTTCATGAAAAATGCCTGGCTTCTTTTCCAATCTCAATTCCTATCATTTCTCTTTTCCGTCTTCTAATTAGTTACAATTCTTTGTGGGGGGCAGGGGGCAGGGAATAAAACTAATGTTCTTTAGCACAATTTATAAATGTTTCTCTTTAGTAGTTCCACATGTAGTTTATGTAACCATTGATGTTCAACAATTTGTCATTTTAAGAACTGAAATTAATTAAATCCTGAACTTTGGACCTACTTAATGATTCGAATGTGAATGAAAAAGCACACTTAGAAAATAATCAGTGTATCAAGGGAATTAAGTAAATTTGTATGTCTGTTAGCATGGATAAGTGATATTATTTATTTTCTTTTATTGGAGACTGCAGAAAACACAAATTATAAACTCTCTTTTAACATTGATTTGGATTTAGATTAGTAATATTTTAGAATATGTGATATAGAGAACAATTTGTACTTAATTACAGATTCTACTGCGCTATTTGCAAAATTATAATCTCAAAATAGTATATATTACATTCTAAACATTTACATATAAAAGAGGTAGAATGGCCATTCTTCCCTGAAGAGGTTATGGTTTATCCATTGCCTTCCTAACACAACATCCATCAAAAAATTATATCTGTTTTTTATGAAAACATGCTTTAGTTTATACCTCGATTCACTACAATCCTAAGAGTTATCAATAAAAGGGAATAAAGTACAAAGAAACTTTCATGAAAACATTTTTTTTCAGTTCTCAAATGTATTTTAAATATATAAGGTATTTCTCTTTCATATCTAAAAAAAAATATTACAAAATTTCTAAAGAAAATATGGCAGAGTATTATTAAATAAAAACATAGATTTACCTCAGATAGTGAGTATCTTAATGAAATTATTCATTTCTTTACAAGGTGTTTATTATGCTTATTTCCTTCTAGTTTGAATATTCTATAATCTATCCATCTTAAATGATTTTTCAAATTCAATATATTTAAATGCACTTATGGGACTTGGATAATTTATCTCTTGTTTGTTTATATTAATACCCATGAGCTCAAAATTGTGTACTAATGTTCCAATGATACTAATACGACAAAAAGAAGAGATTACTTCACTTATAATACCCAAACAATCCATATCTCATGGCAGCTGTGTTTTTACTTTATTTCTTCATTCCTTTCTAATACCAAATCCAAGAGTAATATAAACAAGTAATATTTGTTATATGTAACTTAGTATATGACTAAAAATTGTCTTCTAAAATATTTTGAATATTGAACATTTGAAAGAATACATTTGTTTAAAGCATAGCAAATATACTTAAAAATCTCTGAAGACATCTCTGCTTTCAGATGTCAGTCCAGAATAGGCACTAAATGACAGCATAGGCTATGCTCAGATGTGAGCAATCATCTTGCATTTGGGGAAATTTCTGACCTTTAAAAGTTAACTGGCCAGATCTTGAAGATTGCATTTACACTTTAAGTTAATAAAAAATTTTGAACAAAGTATTATACATTCCTGTCTTTATATTTGACAAAAAATTCAAGAAATAATGTAATTTTATTAATAATTAAAAGCATTGAAAATTTTAATGTTAAACATTCTCTAAATATAAACGTTTTGGCATTATAAATGTACTAGCATATAAGAAGTGACCTAATTTTTCATTATATCTGGTATTTGAAAGCTATAGGAAAGGTAAAAGTCATAATAAAAGCTTATGTATATTAAAATTTAAATTTAACAATGTTGAGTTTTACTGCAAATACTTTTAATTTAGTTTTTATTCGTCAAATTGT
>PVJD01017700.1:0-16733 GCA_004026545.1 Mormoops blainvillei | reverse complement strand
TTTTTTTTTTTTATTGTTGTTCAAGTACAGTTTAGTCTTTTTTCTCCTCACTCCTCCCCCTGGCCCTCCCATCCACACCTCCCACCCTGGATCATACTTGCTTTTGTCTTTGTCCATGGGTCATTTGTACATGTTCCGTGATTACCCTTTCCCTGTTTCCCCTGTTATCCCCTCCCCCCTCCTTTGTTTACTGTCAGTTTGTTCTTTATTTCAATGTTTCTGGGTGGTAAACACATAATGCAATATGCAGATGATTATCATAGAGTTTTACACTTGAAACCTGTAAAATGTTATTGACCAATGTCACCTCAATTAATTTAATTAAAAGGATATTTAATGGTGAGTTTGATATTTTAAATAAAAGTTCTTATTATATTGCAGATTCTGAGAGTATAAATTGACTAAAATTTGGTTGTTATCCCCATAAGACAAAAAACTTACTAAGGACAGAAACACTTGATATATCATTTTTCATAGTTTAATGCATAGTAAATATTTGTGTTATTTGTAGTGAGTCTACAGAAAGGAGCCAATTTGTTCAATTTGAGGGAGTTAGGAACACTGTATGCAACCTTAAAACATAAGTAAGACTTAGTTAATTTAAGAAGGGAGATATTTGGTACTTTAAGAAGATCAAGCATGAATGAATGGCATGAATGGGGAATTACAACTGGAATGGTACTAGACCATAAAGTAATAGGTAGGGATATGGTAAGAGAGAGCCTAGTCAGACGCACTAGATGCTGTGCTAAGGAACTTTTAAAAATAAATACATAAATTTATTTATGTATGTTATGTAATAGGAAAACTGACGATTTCTTTTTTGTAGGGGAGTGACATTGTTGTATTTTATTTTTAAGATTATTCTACCCACATTGTAGAAACTAGATTTGGGGTCCAGGAGAGGGAAAAAGAAGTTATTGCTGTATCTTATATGTGTAATAAGTGCCTATATTAGAGCACAAGTGAAAGGGAAGAGACAGATTTAAGAAATATGTACCTTGTAAAATTGGTAAAACTTGGTGACTGTATATGAAAAGAAGTGGGGTTAGATGATGTTACAATTACCTAATATAGGGGAAAAACAAATTTTGTTGAAAAAATGATTAGTTCACATCACACAGCTGATATGCATATTCTTTCAGTTATTATCATTGTTGCTTAATTGGGAAGATCTGTATGTTGGCAGCTCTCTTGTTTTTCTTAGAATTTTTTCCTCTTGAACGAGTTATTAGGATAAAAATTATAAAATTTAAACTCAATTAAAACATATAATTGATATTTGAAACTTATAACATATTCACTACTATTTCAGAGTTTATAAGAACCCACTCAGCTGTAGGACTTACAGATATTTCTGCAACTGAACCACGTAAGTATTCACTCATTTAAGCATTATTGTGTTAATAATCTATGTTGAGAGCATTAATTTCTATAATTTTCTATGATTTTAAAGTAGTAATTACTGAGCTACAGTATAGATTCCCTGAATTTTGGAGCCACACAATTGAGCTGACTATCAAGCAAGTATTGAAATTCCTAACTGAGGGTACGTGTTACCAAAAATAGGCTCATTTTTGAGGAGGACCATGCTATTCTTTGGAATGGAGGCTTTTTAGTTGTGATTAGAATATGCTACTGAATGTTGCAGGGGTGGCAGGCCTTTAAGATGGAGCAGTAATGAAGCTGAGAGATTATTTGTAGATTTTGTTACAGATCATCTCATAAACACTAATGGAGCTCGTAGACACTCAGGGGTAGTCAAAGCTGCTAGAACTAGTGCGATAACTTCTGACAACTTGTCAAAGGGTGGGGGAAATGTTCCTTATGTCTTAATACTGGAGAGAAATTATAACAATCATGTAATGTATGCTATGGAATACAGTTTCGAAGTGGACAATAGATTTGGTTGGAAAAAAATCAATTGGTATCCTGTCCTCTTCCAACATCAGCTTTAAACCCTAGTGTTTCCTTGTTTAAAACAAGGACAGATATACATTCTACATTACTTCCAGATTCTATATAGACTTTTGATCCAAGAGATCCATGTCCAGGTAGGATAGGAAGGTATCTAGAGCTTTGGAGTAGATAGTGAAAGCCTCTTTCTACATCAAACCCTATGCAAATCAATGGGGCTTATACACTCTCAGTCTCTGTAATTGTCTTCTCTCTAGTACTGTGCCCTGTTAATTCTAGGTTCCAAAACTCTAAAGCTTTCTGTCTGAATTCAAGGAGCTTCTTCCTTATGCTGTGGGCTAGAAACTCTAGGCAGTAAGCTGCGGTGATCATCATAAGGCATTTTTTCTTTGTTTTCCTTCTGTCAGGGATTACTGCCTTGCACTTTCCATTTTCCAGTGTTTCCTTGCTGTTTAATTTATTTTTGTCCAGTTTTTAATTAGTTTAAGGTGAAAGGGTAGTTCTGGTCCCTGATGCTTCATCATGGACAAAAAAAAGTCTACGCCTACCAATAGGCCAATAGAACACATCCTCCAACAAAAAAAATAAGTTCCAAAAAATAAAATGTAATAGTAGAAATTTTATTAATGATTTTTAAGGGGAGCATAGGACAGGGTTACATGGCACATTATGGTATAAAACTTTTTGAAAGTTCCTATCTTTTCCCATGGCAGCTTCTTAAGTCCCTGAGCTCTATTGCTATATATCTACTTTGAATATTGTTCTGTTTTACTTGTGTTTCTTGTGTTTACAGTGTTTCTTTCCTTCATCAGGTTAGGGAAGTTTTCAGCCATAATTTTTTCAAATAATTTTTCAATTTCTTGGTAGCTGTCTTTTCCATCTGGAACCCCCATGAATGCAGATGCTTTTAAGCTTTGTATTGTCCCTAAGGTTCCTTAGAGTATCCCTATTTATTATAAATTCTTTTATCCTGTTGCTTGGAGTGTGTGTGTTCTGCTACCTTGCCTTCCAAATTGCGGATTTGGCTCTCTTCTTCATGTAGCCTGCTGCTGAGTCCTTCTACTGTAGTCTTCATTTTTGATATCATATTCTTTATATCTGACTGGTTCATTTTTATGGTTTCTATATCTTTTTTCATGCTGTCAAAGTTCTCACTTAGTTCCTTGAGCATTCATATAATTAATGTTTTGAACTCTGTATGTGGTAGCTTGCTTGCCTCCATTTCATTTAGTTCTTTTTCTGTGGATTTTTTTACTGTTTTTTCATTTGGGGAACATTTCTTTTTCTCCTCATTTTGGCTGCCTCTCTGTGTTTGTTTCTGTGTATTAGTTTGTTCTGCTATGGGTTGGTATGGTGGCCTTATGTAGTATGTGTCTTGTGGGACTCAGAGATGCAGTTTTTCTAATTGCCTGAGCTAGGTGTTCCAGGAATGTCCCCTATGTGAGTTTTGTGAACGCATGTGTTGTAGTTGAGTCTTGATTTTTGTGATCCCTCCATGGGTCGGCTTGACCCTCTGTTGGCTGTGAGGATCAACTCTGAGCTCAATGTGTGAACTGGGTCCTGGTGTGTGTCAAGATCTTCTTTTGTGTGCCAATTGTGGAGCTAACTGGGACATGCTCTGGTGTGGTCTGAACCACTGGTGTGTTGGTTCTTGGACTCTTGGGAGGGGATACAGTGCCAGCTGATGTCAGGCACAACTAGTGATGGGCATTGGGCTATCTGTTTGGAGTTACAAAGTGAACTGCAGTATGTGGCTGTCTCTGCCTTGCCTGGGTGTGTGTGGGAGGGGCTGAGCTGCTTATGATGGCAGTTTTCACCAGCCCTGAGCCTATGGTCAGGTTAGCAAAAGGCCCAAGGCTTTCCAAGATCTGCCTTCACTTGTTAACTGTCTGTTAGACTCAATTACTGAAAGAGCCTCTGGTGATACATGAATTGCTGGAGGGAGGTTGTTAGTGAGTTAGTAGGTAGGGTCAAATGGAGTTCACCAGATTGATACAGATTCAAGCTTGATTCTAGTTGTGAGTTCGAGGCCACTCAGCAATAGTCTCAGGGTACACCAAGGTCAGCTACCACATGCCAGGTACCTGTGGACCTTTGTGTTTGGGCCAGGTTTCAGGGATTTATCAGAGTGAGTCCAGCAGTGTTCATCAGGTCCACATAGAACAGTGTTTGGCCATATGAAAGGAGGGCTTTGCCCAGGAACAGTGGTGCTGGTCTGGAGTGCATGGGAAAAATGGCTTCCCAAAAGAGCCATACTACCTAGGTTTTTCCCAGAGTCTTCCCAGACCTCCTGAGGAGTCTTCTGCCCGAGGGAATTTGATTGGCAGTACTGGTGAGCACAAACCCAGCAGGGTGGGACCACCAGGAGTCAGGAAGTTGGAGCTAATAGTTCTTCCCTAATGGGGCTAGTGGGTCTCCTGTTGGGGATTGGGACCCTGTTACTCTGGTGGTCAGAGGTGGGTGCAGTGGGCCACTCTGGGTGGTTCTGCTGCTATGGCTGCATGGGTTGGGGCACACTGGACAGGTTGGTGGTTATGTCGGGCTGGGTGCTCTGAACTAGAAGGTACCACTGCTGCTATGGCTGTACAGGGCAGGGCAGTAGGGCTAACATGGTGCTGGGTTTTTCTGGCCCACAGTGGGTGGGGAGGGAAAACAGTCTCTGCCGCAGAGCTACACAGCTCTGTCTCTGATTCTCCTTGGGTTTTTCCTCAAGATCCCTTTGAGAAAGTGTATACCACAGGCTCAGGCAGTAGACTCCTTTGCAGTGCATGAGCTTGGGCAGGGCTACAGGGGCAGGGGGCATGGGGCTTGTGCAGTCCCCTAGGCTAATGCAGATTAGAGGGGAGTGTTTGCCCCAGGAAAGATAGTGTTTATGGGCTGTGTAGGAGAGGGACTCAGCACAAGGAACTTGGTGGCCATCCTTTCAACTCTCTACCTGGAGCCACACAGCCCAGTCTGTTCCTGCAAGACTCTAGTCCACTGCAACCTGCCCGTCCTCTGCTGAGTCCCAGGGCAAATGGCTAAAAAGGAGATATTGTGTATTGGCTCTTAAAGAGGGCACCTGGGTTTTTAAGTCTCTTCTTTCCCTGTTGGACAGAATCCCTGCTGAACTTTACCACCACACTTCCTCCTGTCTCTGTTGCTACTAGCAAGGGATCCTGGTGTGGGGTCGAGACTCCATGTTCCTCAGGACTAACCTTTGCTGCTAATATACCCCTTCAGATTCTCAGCTCATGCACATGGGTGCAGGGTCAGCCCTCCTTGCATCTCTGCCCTTCCTACCAGTCTTGATGTAGCTTCTTCTGTAAATCCATTGTTATAAGACTTCTGTTCAACTAGTGTTCAGTTAGGTAGTCTGGTCAGTTCTATAAATTAGTTGTAATTCCAGTTAGGATCTGGGAGGAGGTGAGTGTAACTTTCACATACTCCAGTGCCATCTTCTGAATGTCTCTCTTTGAGATATTTTTTTGTTTCTTCGAATGGGCCTGTAATGCTCTGAATTTCTCTCTTAGAACTGCTTTCTCGGTGCTCATAGCTTTTGGGTCATTGTGTTTTCATTTTCATTTATTTCAAGGTAACTTGTGATTTCTTCTTGATCTCATTGTTGACCCATTTATTGTTTATAACTTGTTATATAGCTTACATGTGTTTGTTATTTTTTGGGGTTTTTTTTTCTTGTAATTGACTTCTAGTTTCTTAACATTATGGTCAGAGAAGATGCTTCATATGATTTCAATCTTCTTAACTTTATTGAGCCTTGTTTTGTGTTCTGACATGTGATTTATCCTAGAAAACATTCCATGTGCACTTGAAAAAAATGTATATTTTGCTGCTTTGTGGTTAAATGTTCTGAAGAACAAAAATTAAATCCATTTGGTCAGTTGTGTCATTTGAGGCCACTATTTCCCTGCTGAATTTTTGTCTGGAAGATCTGTCTGTTGATGTCAATGGGGTATTAAAATTTCTCACTATGATTGTGTTACTGTCAATATCTCTATGTCCATCAAGATTTGTTTTATATATTTAAGTGCTCCTATGTTGTGTGCATAAGTGTTTATTTATAATGGTTATGTCTTCTTGTTTGATTAATCCCTGTATCATTATGTAATATTTTTATTTGTCTCTTGTTATAGCCTTGTTTTAAAGTCTGTTTTGTCTGATATATATACTGCTCCCCTTGCATTTTTAGTTTCCGTTTGCATGAAATATCCTTTTCCATCCCTTACTTTCAGTCTGTCTGTATCTTTTATTCTGAGGTGAGTCTCTTATAGAGAAAATATATATGGGTCTTGTATTCTTATCCATTCAGTTACCCTGTGTCTATTGATTGGAGCACTTAATCCATTTACATTTAAAGAGATTATTGATAGGTATATATTTATTGCCATTTAAGTTTTTATAACCGTGTCCCCCTTTTTTCTTTCTTCTTCTCATAGAAGACCCTTTAACATTTTTTGTAATATTGTTTGGTAATTATGAGCTACCTTAGCTTTTTATTTTGTCTAGGAAGCTCTTTTTCACCTTCAATTTTTAATAATTCTGTACTGGGTAGACCATACTGGTTGTTGGTTCTTGCTTTTCATCACTTTGAATTTTTTGTGTCAATTTATTCTGACCTGCAAAGTTTCTGTTGATAAATCAGCTGACATGGGATCTCCCTTTTAGCTTGTTAACTGTCCTTCTCTTGATGTTTTTAAGATTCTCTGTCTTTAACCTTTGCCATTTTAATTATTATGTGTCTTGGTGTGGTCCTCTTTGGGTTTATTTTGTTTAGGATTCTCTGTGATTCCCAGACATTGTGTCTTCCCTTACCTGGTTTGAGAAATTTTCAGCCATTATTTTTTTCAAATAGGTTCTCTATCCCTTGCTCTCTCTCTCATCTTTTTCTGGTATATTAATGATCTGATTGTTGTTATGCATGTTATACCAGAGGTCCCTTAGGCTATCTTCATTTTCTAAACAACTCTTTTTTCTTCTCTGGGTATTTTCTGCTCTCTTGTCTTCTAAATCATTGATTTGATCCCCTCCTTTATCTAGACTGATGTTGATTTTTCTAGAGTATTCTTTTCAGATATTGTATTTTTTTTTATTTCTTACTGGTTCTCTTATGCTTTCTGTGTTTTAAAAAATGTTTACTGTCCCTTTGTGTAAGCTCTCCCTGAGTTCATTTATTCTTCCCCTAAGTCCCTTGAGCATTCATATGACCATTGTTTTGAACTCTGTATCTGGTAGCTTGCTTATCTCCATTTCATTTTTTTCTGGGGATTTATCCAGTTTTTTCTTTTATTTGGGGCATGTTCCTTTCTCTCTCCATTTTGACTGCCTCTCTGTGTTTGTTTCTGTTAGGTAGATCTGCTATGTCTCCAATCTCGGTATGGTGTCTTTATGTAGTAGATGTTCTCTGGGACTCAGTAGCATAGTGTTCTTGATACCCTGAACAAGTGCTCCGGAAATTTCCTTTTTGTGGGTTCTATGAGTCCTCCTGTTTTAGTTCAGCCTTGTTATCTGTTGGCTTGTCTGTGGGTGGGGTTGTCCTTCTGGCTGGCTATGAATATTGACCTCAACACTTAATATATGAGTTCTGTATGTTGATCCCATGAAACAGATTTTGCCCCAGCAGGGACTGGTGCCTACCAAGATTTCCTTTTGTGTGTACCACTTGTGGCATTAATTGGATCATGCTGTGATATGTTCTGAATCCTGCCACTGAGTGTGTTGGTTATGGGGCCACTTTGGAGGTACTCCAGTGCAGGACAATTTTAAGCGCTGCCTGTGACAGGCTCTGGGCTATCTACTTGAAGCTACAAAGTGATCCACAGTTTGTGGCTGCCTCTGCTGGGCCTGGGTGTGCTTGGGAAGTGTCAAGCTGTGCACCAAGGCCAATTTTCATTAGTACGGAGCCAGAGGTCAGGTCAGCAAAATGCCCAAGGCTTCCCTAAATGCTCCTCCACTTGGTAGCTTCTATTAGATTCATTCACTGAAAACACCTCTGTCAGTATGTGAAGTGCATGAGGTTGTCTCTCAGTGAGTCACTAGGTAGGGGAGAGTAGTGTTCATCAGACTGATATAATTTCAAACTCAGTTACAGTACTGGGTCTGAGGCCACTTACCAGAAATCTCAGGGTGCAGCCACCTAGGTCAGCCTTTCTCAGAGTCTGTCTGGACTGCCCGGAGAGTCTTCATAGTGAGATCAGGCTGACCAGGACCTGCTTACAATATTGCAGAGTGCAAACTCGGCTGGGTGGGGCCACTGGAAGCCATCCAGGTAGAACCTGTGGTTCTCTGTGATGGGGCTGTTGGATCTCTTTTGGGAGGGTGGGATGCCACTGTTCTGGCACTCCTGGAGGGGGGAGTGCCTGCTGATGTGTCCCGAGGGACTCACTCTGCTACTCTCGTGCTTGGGGTGCATGGCCCTCCTGCACTGCTCTGACACACAGTTAGTATTGGCAGTGCTGCTGTGGCATGGCCAGAGGAAATGGCCCAGCCCTACAACTCAGTCTCTGACTCCCCTGGAGTTTACCTTCAACATCCCTTCAAAAAAGTATATACCACAGTCTTAGGCAACTCCTTGCAGGGTGTAAGCTTGGCAGGGTCAGGCAGGGCCAGGCTGGGCCAGGGAGTTGGAAGGGTGGGGCTATTGCATTCCCCCAGTCTGATGCCATATATAGGGGAGTGCTTGATCCAGGAAGGATGGTGTGCATGGGTGGTGTGGGAGAGTGGTTAGGCACAGGACCCCTGGTGTCTGTTCTTTTAGCACTCTCACTGTAGCCACACAGCCCAGTCTTGTCTTCATAAAACCCCATTGTGCTCTGATCTGCCCTCCCTCTTCCAGGGTGAGGGGCTGTGTTTCTAGCAGACTTAAGAATTAGTAGTTTATAGCAGAGACTCCTGTTTCTCTTCCTGGCATACAGAATCCATGCTGATTATCACAGCCAGGTGTTATGTGGATGCCTCTTCCTGACCCTGGTGGTTTGGTCTACGGAGCCCAGAGTTCATTTGAGATCCCATGTTACTTGAGGGGTACCTTTGCAGCTGAAATATTCTCTGGATCCTCAACTACCACACATTTCATGTGGGGCCAGTCCTTCTTACATCTCTGCCCTCCCTACTAGTCTCCTTTGGCTTCTTCTGTAAATTCTTCGTTACAAGACTTTTGTTTAGCAAGTCTTTAGCCAGTCTTATTTTTCAGATTGATTTTTCTCTTTCTTTTTAAAAAACTTTTTTATTGTTGTTTAATTACAGTTGTCCCCATTCCCCCCACCCCACCATTTCTCTCCCCTTCCCTGCCTATCCCCCTCTCTTAGTTTTTATTCCATTTTGGTCCAGAGAGGGGGTGAGTATAATTTTTACCTACTCTCTGCCATCTTTTCTTCCACCCAGGTGTTTGCTTTCTTATTGTTGAGTTTTAAGAGTTCTTTGTGTGAGTATACCTTGGGCACAGGTGCTTTATCAAATTTGTTTTGTAAAGATTTTCTTTCAGTATGCAGCTTATCTTTTTTATAATCTTAACAAGTATCTTTTGCAGAGCAGAAGTTTTTAATTTTTATGCAGTTGAACTTTTAAGTTTTTCCCCGTCATGAATTGTGCTTTTGATGTTGTATCTTAAAAGCCATTTTCAAATCCAAAGTAATCTATATTTTATCTTCTATTATATTCTAGTAGTTTTATAGTTTTGCATTTTAAATTTAAATCTGTGACCCATTTTCAGTTAATCTTTGTAAAAGATGTAATGTCTCTGTCTGGATTATTATTTTTTGCATGTGGATGTCCAGTTTTTCCAGTCTCTTATGTTGAAAGGATTAACCTTTCTCCATCAAGACTAACCTTTTTGCCTTTGTTCTTTCTCCAAAGAGCAGTTGACTATATATGTGTGGGTTTATTTCTGGGATCTCTATTCAGTTTTATTGATCTGTTGTTTATTCTTTTGCAAACTATATGAGTTACTGTAGGTTTATACGATATCTTAAATTTGGATAGTATCATTTCTCCTACTTTATTCTTCTTCAATATTCTGTTGGCTTGTCTTGATCTATTGCCTATAAAGTTGAGAATTTAGATTGTTGATATACACAAAATAACTTACAGGGATTTTTATTGTGATCACATTGAATCTAAAGATCAAATTGGCAAGAACTGACATCTTAACGATATTGAATTTTCGTGTTGCAATTTTTCCCTATATACAAGCAATGAATAAGTAGATTTTGAAATTATACACACACCATTTGCATCCTCACCAAAAGCTCAATACTTAGATATTACTCTAAGTAAATATGTACAATATCTATATAAGGTAAAGTATAACATTCTGATGAAAGAAATCAAAGAAGACATAAATGAATGAAGAGAGATTTTATGTCCATGTGGCATGCCTCCATGTTATTTAACATTTTCTTTGCACTTAGCATGGTTTGTTCATATCAGAAAACTTAGTGCAGGGGCTGTCTTCTATCACATAATTCTTGTGTACCAAGATTGAAGAGTCTTGTGTTACTACCCTAAGAGTTCACTATTATGGCTTCTTATTATGTTGGTTCTCTTTTAAACACCAACTTAGGTAGACTTTGGGGTTTTTTAAGTTAATTGAAGAAATTTAAGAGGGTTGTTAGATTCTTCCCATAGCCCTTATTGCCTTTGCAGCAGCAACCAAAGCAGTTCTCTCTTAGCACCCTAGAGTTCTCTTATATGAAATATCATAAGGAAGGCAGAACACTGGACTTCAGTCCAGTTTTGTCAATTAATAGATACATAGTTTTGATCATGTTATGTACCTATCTGAGCCTCAATTTCTTTATTTGAAAGTGATGATTGTATATTCTTTTTTTGGTTTATTTTGGGGAGCAGGTGAATGTAAAGTACTTAGTGCTTGCATATAATAGGCAGTTAATAAAATGGCAACTATTTTTTATCTTAAGCATTTTGTTCCTTGATTACTTGCATAACACCACTGTCTGTCTATCTGTCTGTCTGTCTCTCTTTCTCTCTTTTTTTGCTTGTCTAGTTCTCACACATATAGAAGTGAGATATCAGCATAGAGGTATAACCAGCTATTTGTTACACCTTTAAATATTTTTCTTTCTTTCTTTTTTAAATAGAAACTACTTATTCGGTATCTAATCAATTAAATGCCATGTTGAAAATATTTGAGAAACAGTCAAATATGTTAGAGAGGTAAGCTTTTAAAAATAATTTCTTTTCCAAATTATAAATCTGAATACATATTTATTTTAGAAACTTTAGAAATATAAAGAAGAAATTAAGGTCACTGTTAAAAAATTTAGTGTTCTTACATCAATTTTTTGATATGTATAATTTTAAAACTTATAATCACACAGAATGTAAAATTGTATAGTTGCAATGAGTAATAGTATATCAGTTCCTCAAAAAATTAAAAATATAATTATCATATGGTTCAGCAATTCCATTTCTGTAAGCATTCCAACACATTCCATATTCCTCCCAAACTGAAATTAACATCTTGAAGAGCTATTTATATACACATATTCACTGTAGCATTATTCACAAGAGCTAAGAATTGAAAGTAACCCAAGTGTCCAATGATAAATGAATGGATAAAGAAAATGAAATATATACATACACTGGAATATGATTCAGTCTTACCAAGGAAAGAAATTCTGATGCATGGTACAACCTGAATGAACATTGAGGACACTATATTAAGTAAAAGAAACCAGTCACAAAAAGACAAGAATTTTATGATTTCATTAATATGAAGTACATAGTATAGTCAAATTCATAGAGACAGAAAGTAGAATAGTGGTTGCCAGGGGCTGGAGGTAATAGGGGATGGGGAGTTGTTGTTTAATGGAGTTACAGTTTTGCAAGATGAAGGGTTTTCTGGAGTTTGGTTGCACAATAACGTGGATGTATTTTAGAAAGGACTTAAAAATAGTTAAATGGGAAATTTATGTTATGTATATTTTATAATTTTAGAAAGTAAAAAATTACATTCACACAAAATGTTACTTGTGTATATACTTTTCCCTTATTGATAATTCTTTGTAAACTTACAATTATTTTTAAGTAAATGTTTTAAAGTAAAACATATTCAGAAAGATAATATCACTCAATGTTTTTAAAAATTATTTAGATTCAAATTGAAAAATTGGGAAATTTTACATGATCAGATTTTCTCGTTATCAAATCTAGTGACCAAGAGATAGTAGAGAAGTGTAAAGAGTGTTCGGGCCAAGATGGAGGTGTAGGTAAATACGCTTCACTTCCTCACACAACCAAAAGAAGGCTAACAACCAATTTAAAAATAAAATCAACCAGAACTGCCAGAAAAACCAAACCGTGTGGAAGACTAACAACCAAGGAGTTGAAGAAGAAACATTCATCCAGAGTGATAGGAGGGGCGGAGATGGGAAGCCCGGGCAGAGAGATGTGCGACAAGGCAGCTATCGGACTGGGATGGGTGAGATGGCAGCTGGTGGACTGGGAGATCATGCATTTGCATTCCGATAAGCTGGGAGGAACAAATGGGGAGCACGACAAACTGCTCAAACCAGGTTTCCAGTGCTGGGAAATAAAGTCCCAAAACCTCTGGTGATAAAAAACCTGCGGGGGTTGCAGCAAGGGAGAAACTGCCAGTCTCACAGGAGAGTCCATTGGAGGGGCCCACAGGGTCGTAGAAAATGCACAAGCCCAGTCATCTGGGAATCAGCACCTGAAAGGGCACAGTCCACTTGTGGGAAGTGAGGGAAGTGACTGAAAGTGGGTGAGAGCTGAGAGAGCTAGCAAGCAGCATTGTTCCTTCTCTGATCCCTCCCCCACATACAGAGGCACAACGCAGCAACATGGGTTGCCTCACCCTGGTGAATAACTAAGACTCTGCCCCTGATGATGTAACAGGTACACCAAGACAAAGAAATATAGCCCAAATGAAAGAACAGATCAAATCTCCAGAGAAAAAACTAACTGATGAGGAGATAGCCAACCTGTCAGAAGGAGGGTTCAAAACACTGGTAATCAAGATGCTCAAAGAAATGATTGAGTATCGTTGCTAAATAAAGGAAGAAATGAAGGTTATACAAAGTGAAATAAAGAAAAATACACAGGGAAGCAACAGTGAAGGGAAGGAAACTGGGACTGAAATCAATGATTTGGAACAAAGGGAAGAAATAAATATCCCACTGGAACAGAATGAAGAAACAATTAAAGAAAAATGAGGGGAGGCTGAGGAACCTCAGGGACAATGTTAAATGTGCCAACATCTGAATCATAGAGGTGCCAAGAGGAGAAGAGGAAGAGCAAGAAATTGAAAATTTATTGGAAAGAATAATGAAGGAAAGCTTCCCCAATCTGGCGAAGGTACTAGACATGCAAGTCCAGGATGCTCAGAGAGTCCCAAAGAAGTTGGGTCCAAGAAGAAATACACCAAGACACACCATAATTAAATTACCTAAGATTAAAGATAAGGAGAGAACCTTAAAGGCAGCAAGAGTAAAGAAGACAGTTACTTACAAAGGAGTTCCCATAAGACTATCAGCTGATTTCTCAAACCTTATAGGCAAGAAGGGGCTGGAAAGAAGTATACAAAGTCATGAAAGGCAAGAACCTACATCCAAGATTACTCTACTCAGCAAAGCTATCATTTAGAATGGAGGGGCAAATAAAGTGCTTCTCAAGTAAGGTTAAGTTAAAGGAGTTCATCATCACCAAGCCCTTATTATGTGAGATGTTAAAGGGACTTATCTAAGAAAAAGAAGATCAAAACTATGAACAGAAAAATGACAACAAACTCACAAGTATCAACAGCCAAACCCAAAAAGCAAAAACTAAGCAAACAACTAGAACAGGAACAGAATTACAGAAATGGAGATCACCTGGTGGGTTATCAGTGGGGAGGTAGAGGAGGGGAAAAGGGGAGAAGGTACAAGGAGTAAGAAGTATAATTGTTAAGCACAAAATAGACAGTGTGAGGTTAAGAATAATATAGGAAGTGGAGACGCCAAAGACTTATATATACAATCCATGAACGTGAACTAAGTGGCGGGGGGATGCTGGGTCTAGTTTCATTTCTTTTTTGTATTTAATTGTCCAGAACCCCAACACCATTTACTGAAGAGGCTATTTTTACTCCATTTTATGTTCCTGCCCTCTTTGTTTAGTGTTAACTGGCCATATTGACATGGGTTTATTTCTTGGCTCTCTATTCTGTTCCACTGGTTTATACACATGTTCTTATGCTAGTACCAGACTGTTTTGATTATAGTGGCCTTGTAATTTATCAGGTATTGCGATCCCCCTACTTTGTTCTTCTTTCTCAAAAAAATATGGGGGGAAATATAGGGAGAAAGGTTTTAGTTTTTGCCAGTTGAGTATGATGTTGGCTATAGGTCTCATATATATGGCCTTTATTATGTTGATGTATGCTCCCTCTACTCCCACATGGCTGAGCATTTTTATCATAAATGGGTGCTGTGCTTTATCAAATGCTTTTTCTGCATCTGTTGATATATGATCATGTGGTTTTTGCCTTTCATATTGTTTATGTGGTAAATTACATTTATTTATTTGTGTATATTGTACCATCCTTGCATCCCTGGGATAAATCCCACTTGAACATGGTGTTGATCTTTTTAGCATATTGCTGGATCTAGTTTGCCAATATTTTCTTGAGGATTTTAGTATCTGTGTTCATTAGCGATATTGGCCTATAGTTTTCTTTATTGTGTCTTTACCTGGTTTTGGAATTAGGATAATACTGGCCTCATAAAGAGTTTGGGGGTTTTCCCTCTTCATGGATTTTTTGGAATAGTTTGAGAAGGATTGGGGTTAGCTCTTCTCTAAATGTTTTATAAAATTCTCCTGTGAATCCATCCTACCCAGGGCTTTGGTGTACTGGGAGATTTTTTTTTACTGCTTCAATTTCGCTAGTAGATATGAGCCTATTAAGGCTTTCTGCTTCTTCTTGACTCAGTTATGGAGGATTATATGTTTCTAGAAATTTTTCAATTTCACCCAGGTTTTCAAATTTCTTGGCATATTACTTTTCATAATAATTTATGATCCTTTGTATTTCTGTGGTATTGGTTGTAATTTCTTCTCTTTTGTTTCTGATTTTATTTATTTGGGTCATTTCTTTTTTTTTTTCTTAATGAGTGTGGTTAAAGACTTGTCAAGTTTATCTCTCTAAGAACCAGCTCCTGGATTTTTGATCCTTTGGATTGTTCTTTTAGTCTCTATGTCATTTAATTCTGCTCTGATCTTGGTTATTTCCTTTCTTCTACTCACTCTGGGTTCTGTTTGTTGTTGTTCTTCTAGTTTTTGTAGATGTAAGGTTAGGTCATTTATATACCTGTCAGAATGGCTATCATAAACAAATCAACAAACAAGTGCTGGTAAGGTTGTGGAGAAAAGGGAACCCTAGTACACTGTTGGTGAGAATGCAGACTGGTGTAGCCACTGTGGAAAGCAGTATGGAATTTCTTCAAAAAACTAAAGATGGAACTGCCTTTCAGTCCACTGATCCCACTGCTGGGACTATACCGGAAGAATCCTGAATCACCAATGAAAAGAACTTAAGCACCCCAATATTCAGAGCAGTGTTATTTACATTCACCAAGAATGGAAACAGCCCAAATGCCCATCAGTAAATCAATGGATCAAAAAACTGTGGTACATTTACACAATGGAACACTACTGCAGCAGAAAGAAAGAAGGAACTCCTATACATCACAACAGCACAGATGGAACTGGAGAGTAGTATTCTAAGTGAAATAAGCCAGGCAGTGAAAGACAAATACCATATGATCTCACCTATTGTGTAACCATCAACAAAACAAACAAATGGGCAAAATAGAACCAGAGACTTGGAAATAAAGAACAAACTGACAGTGACCAGAGATATGGGGGAAGGCGGGTAATGACAGAAAGAAGGGGAAGGGGCAAGCAAAGGAACATGAATAGAGGACTCATGGGTATGGACAATACAGGGGGATTGACAGTGGGAGTGGGCAGGGCTGGATGGGAATGAGCAATGAGGAAAGAGGTGGGACAACTGTAACTCAACAAAAATGAAAAATATTGATCTAAAAAAAGATACAGATAATAAAGTTGCCAAGGCTAAAAGAAAATAAGTAAATAAAATAGGTGAGCAAGAAGGGAGGACTCAGTACATAGACAACAGTGGTGATCAGGGATAGGGGAGTGTAAGAGGACTAAGTGGTAATGGAAAAAATATAATAAAGATTATATATTTTTTAAAGATTAGAAAAGTGGAATAGATCTATATTTACCAATATAAATAGTTCTCAGAAACTGTGTTAAGTGGATAAATAATAGTTGAGAACCATAAACTGATGTCCTTTATAAAAAAAATTTGACAAACATCCAACCCAATACAAAAATTGTAGAATTTAATAGATACATGCAGTATTATATAAATTCATGGAACAAGTTCTGGAAAGAAAGGCAGCGATCTAAAATTATCTCTGGGGAAAGCACTGAATTTTTGGAATGGTAGTCAAAGTGTACTCTAATGTTATTTGTTTTATTTTAAAAGTGTTTACAAAGAAAATGTATGTCACATAAAAATATAAATAAAATTATAATACATTACAGATATCTTTTATCTTTTTCAGAGCTAAGAATGATCAAATTCTGTTAGAAAGTGTAAGTATAGCACTCTCAGTTTGAAATTATACTTTGCTCTTCTTAACAGGTTATAAAAATAGTCAGAACATAATCTTAAATAAGGACCCAATGCTTACTCAGTTTATTCAAGTTTTCTGTGCATATGTTAAATGGAAACCTTTGTCCATTCTTTTGAATAATATAAGTTTTATTCT